>JXTC01000946.1:27672-43528 GCA_002914845.1 Trema orientale | reverse complement strand
TCTAGCAACAAACCCCTTGTTTTGAACTCCCTCCAAAGAGAATGACCAAAATTGACCGAAAATTGCCATTCGGGAAAACAAGGTGCTAGATACAATGAAATGCGTTCTAGACCACCATATGCTCTTTATTTGGCATCTTGAGGTAGTAGGTAAGTATCAAGCAACAAACTCCATGTTTTGAACTCTCTACAAAGAGAATGAAAAAAATTGACCGAAAATTGCCATTTGGGAAAACAACGTGCTAGATACGACAAAATGAGTTCTAGACCACCAAATACTCTTTATTTGATGCCTTGAGTTAGTAGGTAAGTTTCGAGCAACAAACACCCTGTTTTGAACTCTCTTCAAAGCGAATGACCAAAATTGACCGAAAATTGCCATTTGGTAAAACAGGGTGCTAGATACAATGAAATGGGTTCTAGACCACCAAATACTCTTTATTTGGTGCTTTGAGGTAGTAGGCAAGTTTCGAGCAACAAACTCCTTGTTTTGAACTCTCTCTAAAGGGAATGACCAAAATTGACCGAAAATTGCTACTTGGGAAAACCATATTCTAGATAGAACGAAATGAGTTCTAGACCCCCAAATTCTCTTTATTTGGTACCTTAAGTTAGTAGGTAAGTTTTGAGAAACAAACTCCTTGTTTTGGACTTTCTCAAAAGAGAACGACCAAAATTGACCGAAAATTGCCAATTGGGAAAACAAGGCGCTAGAGAAAACGAAATGTGTTCTAGACCACTAAATACTCATTGTATGGTGCTTTGAGGTAGTAGGTAAGTTTCTAGCAACAAACTCCTTGCTTTTATCTCTCTCTCTAAAGGGAATGATCAAAATTGACAGAAAATTGCCATTTGGGAAAACATGGTGCTGGATACAACGGAATGAGTTCTAGACCCCCAAATACTCTTTACTTGGTACCTTGAGGTAGTATGTAAGTTTTGAGCTACAAACTCCTTGTTTGGGTCTTTCTCCAAAGAGAATGACTAAAATTGACCGAAAATTGCCACTTGGGAAAACAAGGTGCTAGATACAACGAAATGAGTTCTAGACCACCAAATAGTCTTTATTTTGTACCTTGAGGTAGTAGGTAAGTTTCTAGCAACAAACCCCTTGTTTTGAACTCCCTCCAAAGAGAATGACCAAAATTGACCGAAAATTGCCATTCGGGAAAACAAGGTGCTAGATACAACGAAATGCGTTCTAGACCACCATATGCTCTTTATTTGGTATCTTGAGGTAGTAGGTAAGTTTCAAGTAACAAACTCTATGTTTTGAACTCTCTACAAAGAGAATAAAAAAAATTGACCGAAAATTACCATTTGGGAAAACAACGTGCTAGATACGACAAAATGAGTTCCAGACCACCAAATACTCTTTATTTGATGCCTTGAGTTAGTAGGTAAGTTTCGAGCAACAAAGTGCTAGATAAAACGAAATGGGTTCTAGACCACCCGATACTCTTTATATGGAACCTCGAGGTAGTAGGTAAGTTTCGAGCAACAAACTCCTTGTCTTGTTCTAGACCACGAAATACATATTATTTGGTACCTCTAGGTACTAGCTAAGTTTCGAGCAACAAACTCCCCGTTTTGAACTCTCTCTAAAGGGAATGACCAAAATTGACCGAAAATGGCCTTTTGGGAAAACAAGGTGCTAGACACAACGAAATGAGTTCTAGACCAACAAATACTCTTTACTCGGAACCTTGAGGTAGTAGGTATGTTTCGAGCAACAAACTCCTTGTTTCAAACTCTCTCCAAAGAGAATGACCAAAATTGACCGAAAATTGCCATTTGGGAAAACAAGGACCTAGATACAACGAAATGAGTTCTAGACCACAAAATACTCTTTAGTTCGTACCTTAAGGCAGTAGGTTATTTTCGAGCGGCAAACTCCTTGTTTTGAACTCTCTCCAAAGAGAATAACCAAAATTGACCGAAAATTGCCATTTGGGAAAACAAGGTGCTAGATACATCGAAATGGGTTCTGGACCACCAAATACACATTATTTGGTACCTTGAGGTAGTTGGTAAGTTTCGAGCGGCAAACTCCTTGTTTTGGACTCTCTCTAAACGGAATGACCAAAATTGACCAAAAATTACCGTTTGGGAAAACAAAGTGCTAGATACAACGAAATGAGTTCTAGACCACCAAATATTCTTTATTTGGTAGCTTGAGATACCAAGTAAGTTTCGGGCAATAAACTCCTTGTTTTGAACTCTCTCCAAAGAGAATAACCAAAATTGACCGAAAATTGTCATTTGGGAAAACAAGGTGCTAGATACAACGAAATGCTTTCTAGACCACCAAATACTCTTTATTTGGTACTTTGAGGTAGTAGGTAAGTCTCGAGTAACAAACTCATTGTTTTGAACTCTCTCCAAAGAGAATGACCAAAATTGACCGAAAATTGCCATTCGGGAAAACAAGGTGCTAGATACAACGAAATGGGTTCCAGACCACCAAATACTCTTTATTTAGTACCTTGGGATTGTAGGTAAGTGTCGAGAAGTAAACTCCTTTTTTTGAACTCTCTACAAAGAGAATGACCAAAATTGACCGAGAATTGCTATTTGGGAAAACAAGGTGCTAGATACAACGAAATGGGTTCTGGAACACCAATTACTCATTTTTTGGTACCTTGAGGTCGTAGATAAGTTTCGAGCAATAAACTCCACGTTTTGAACTCCCCATAAAGAGAACGACCAAAATTGACCGAAAATGGCCATTTAGGAAAACAGGGTGCTAGATACAACGAAATGAGTTCTAGACCACCAGAAACTCTTTATTTGGTACTTTGAGGTAGTAGGTATATGTCGAGCAATAAACTCCTTGTTTTGAACTCTCTACAATGGGAATGACCAAAATTGATCGAATATTGCCATTTGGGAAAACAACGTGCTTGATACAACGAAATGAGTTTTAGACCACCAAGTGCTCTTTATTTGGTACCTTGAGGTACTAGCTAAGTTTCGAACAATAAACCCTTGTCTTGAACTCTCTCCAAAGAGAATGACAAAAATTGACCGAAAATTGCCATTTGGGAAAGCATAGTGGTAGACACGACGAAATGGGTTCTAGACCACCAAATAGTCTTTATTTGGTAGCTTGAGGTAGTAGGTAAGTCTCGAGCAACAAACTCCTTGTTTTGAATTCTCTCTAAAGGGAATGACCAAAATTGTCTGAAAATTGCCATTTGGAAAAATAAGGTGCTAGATACAACGAAATGGATACTAGACCACCAAATACTCATTATTTAGTACCTCGAGGTAGTAGGAAAGTTTCAAGCGATAAACTCCTTGTTTTGAACTCTCTACAAAGAGAATGACGAAAATTGACCGGAAATAGCCATTTCGGAAAAAGAGGTGCTAGAAACAACGAAATGACTTCAAGGCCACCAAATACTCTTCATTTGCTGCTTTGAGGTAGTAGGTATATTTCGAGCAATAAACTCCATATTTTGAACTCTCTCCAATGAGAATGACCAAAATTGACCGAAAATTGCCATTTGAGAAAACAAGGTGCTAGATACAATGAAATGGGTTCTAGACCACCGAATACTCTTTATTTGGTACTTTGAGGTAGTAGGTAAGTCTCGAGTAATAAACTCCTCGTTTTGAACTCTCTCCAATGGGAATGACCAAAATTGACAGAAAATTGCCATTCGGGAAAACAAGGTGCTAGATACAACGGAATATGTTCTAGACCACCAAATACTCTTTATTTAGTACCTTGAGATAGCAGGTAAGTGTCGAGCAGTAAACTCCTTGTTTTGAACTCTCTACAAAGAGAATGACCAAAATTGACCGAGAATTGCCATTTAGGAAAATAAGGTGCTAGATACAACAAAATGGGTTCTGGAACACCAAATACTCATTATTTGGTACCTTGAGGTCGTAGAAAAGTTTCGAGCAATAACCTCCACGTTTCGAACTCTCCACAAAGAGAACGACCAAAATTGACCGAAAATGGCCATTTAGGAAAACAAGACGCTAGATACAACGAAAAGAGTTCTAGACCACCAAATACTCTTTATTTGGTACCTTGAGGTAGTAGGTAGGATTGGAGAAACAAACTCCTTGCTTTGAACTCTGTCTAATGAGAATGACCAAAATTGATAGAAAATTGTCATTTGGAAAAACAAGGTGCCAGATTAAACGAAATAAGTTCTAGGCCACCGAATACTCTTTATTTGGTATCTTGAGGTAGTAGGAAAGATTAGAGCAACAAACTCCTTATTTTGAACTCTCTCCAAAGAGAATGACCAAAATTGACCGAAAACTGCCATTTGGGAAAGCAGGGTGCTAGATACAACGAAATGGGTTCTAGACAATCAAATACTTATTATTTGGCTCCTTGAGGTAGTAGGTAAGTGTCGAGCAATAAACTCCTTGTTTTGAACTCTCCACAAAGAGAATGACCAAAATTGACTGAAAATTGCAATTTGGGAAAACAACGGGCTTGATACAACGAAATGAGTTCTAGAGTACCAAGTACTCTATATTTGGTACTTTGCGGTCTTAGGTAAGTTTCGAGCAACAAACTCCTTGTCTGGAACTCTCTCCAAAGAGAATGACCAAAATTGACCGAAAATTGCCATTTGGGAAAACATGGTGCTAGACACAACGAAATGGGTTCTAGACCACCAAATACTCTTTATTTGGTAGCCTGAGGTAGTAGGTAAGTTTCGAGCAACAAACTCCATGTTTTGAATTCTCTCCAAAGGGAATGACAAAAATTGACCGAAAATTGCCATTTGGGAAAACAAGGTGCTAGATACAACGAAATGGGTTCTACACCACCAAATACTCATTATTTGGTACCTTGAGGAAGTAGATAAGTTTCGAGCAATAAACTCCTCGTTTTGAACTCTCCACAAAGAAAAAGACCAAAATTGACCTAAAACGGCTATTTGGGAAAACAGGGTGCTAGATACAACGAAATGCATTCTAGACCACCCAATACTCTTTATTTGGTACCTTGAGGTAGTAGGTAAGATTGGAGAAACAAACTCCTTGTTTTGAACTCTGTCCAATAAGAATAACCAAAATTGACAGAAAATTGTCATTTGGAAAAACAAGATGCCAGATTAAATGAAATAGGTTCCAAGCCACCAAATAGTCTTTATTTGGTACATTGAGGCAATGGGAAAGATTGGAGCAACAAACTCCTTGTTTTGAACTCCCTCCAAAGCGAATGGCCAAAATTGACCGAAAATTGCCATTTGGCAAAGCAGGATGCTAGATACAACGAAATGGGTTCTAGACCATCAAATACTCATTATTTGGTACCTCGAGGTAGTAGGTATGTGTCGAGCAATAAACTCCTTGTTTTGAACTCTCTACAAAGAGAATGACAAAAATTGACCGAGAATTGCCATTTGGGAAAATAAGGTGCTAGATACAATGAAATGGGTTCTTCAACACCGAATACTCATTATTTGGTACCTCGAGATCGTAGATAAGTTTCGAGCAATAAACTCCACGTTTTGAACTCTCCACAAAGAGAACGACCAAAATTGACCGAAAATGGCCATTTAGGAAAACAAGATGCTAGATACAACGAAATGAGTTCTAGACCACCAAATACTCTTTTTTTGGTACCTTGAGGTAGTAGGTAGGATTGGAGAAACAAACTCCTTGTTTTGAACTCTGTCCAATGAGAATGACCAAAATTGATAGAAAATTATCGTTTGGAAAAACAAGGTGTCAGATTAAACGAAATACGTTCCAGGCCACCAAATACTCTTTATTTGGTATCTTGAGGTAGTAGGAAAGATTAGAGCAACAAACACCTTGTTTTGAACTCTCTCCAAAGAGAATGACGAAAATTGACAGAAAATTGCCATTTGGGAAAGCAGGGTGTTAGATACAACGAAATGGGTTATGGACCATCAAATACCTACTATTTGGTACCTCGAGGTAGTAGGAAAGTTTCGAGCGATAAACTCCTTGTTTTGAACTCTCTACAAAGAGAATGACGAAAATTGACCGAAAATTATCATTTCGGAAAACGAGGTGCTAGAAGCAATGAAATGACTTCAAGGCCACCAAATACTCTTTATTTGGTGCTTTGAGGTAGTAGGTAAGTTTCGAGCAACAAACTACTTATTTTGAACTCTCTCCAATGAGAATGACCAAAATTGACCGAAAATTGCCATTTGGGAAAACAAGGTGCTAGAGACAGCGAAATGGGTTCTAGACCACCAAATACTCATTATTTGATGCTTTGAGGTAGTAGGTATGTTTCGAGCAATAAACTCCTTGTTTTGGAGAAAACAACTCCTGGTTTTGAACTCTGTCCAATGAGAATGACCAAAATTGAAAGAAAATTGTCATTCGGAAAAACAAGGTGCTAGGTTAAACGAAATAGGTTCCAGGCCACCAAATACTCTTTATTTGGTACCTTGAGGTAGTAGGAAAGATTGGAGTAACAAACTCCTTGTTTTGAACTCTCTCCAAAGGGAATGACCAAAATTGACCGAAAATTACCATTTGCAAAGCTGGGTGCTAGATACAACGAAATGGGTTCTAGACCATCAAATACTCGTTATTTGGTACCTTGAGGTAGTAGTTAAGTGTCGAGCAGTAGACTCGTCATTTTGAACTCTCTACAAAGAGAATGACCAAAATTGACCGAAAATTGCCATTTGGAAAAACAACGTGCTTGATATAACAAAATGAGTTCTAGACCACCAAATACTCTTTATTTAGTACCTTGAGATAGTAGGTAAGTGTCGAGCAGTAAACTCCTTGTTTTGAACTCTCTACAAAGAGAATGACCAAAATTGACCGAGAATTGCCATTTGGGGAAACAAGGTGCTAGATACAATGAAGTGGGTTCTGGAACACCAAATACTCATTATTTGGTACCTTGAGGTCGTAGATAAGTTTCGAGCAATAAACTCCACGTTTTGAACTCTCCACAAAGAGAACGACCAAAATTGACCGAAAATGGCCATTTAGGAAAACAAGGTGCTAGATACAATGAAATGAGTTCTAGACCCCCAAATACTCTTTATTTGGTACCTTGAGGTAGTAGGTAGGATTGGAGAAGCAAACTCCTTGTTTTGTACTCTGTCTAATGAGAATGACCAAAATTGATAGAAAATTGTCGTTTGGAAAAACAAGGTGCCAGATTAAACGAAATAAGTTCCAAGCCACCAAATACTCCTTATTTGGTACCTTGAGGTCGTAGGAAAGATTAGAGCAACAAACTCCTTGTTTTGGACTCTTTCCAAAGAGAATGACCAGAATTGACCGAAAATTGCCATTTCGGAAAGCAGGGTGCTAGATACAACGAAATGGGTTCTAGACCATCAAATACTTATTATTTGGTACAATGAGGTAGTAGGTAAGTGTCGAGCAATAAACTCTTTGTTTTGAACTCTCTACAAAGAGAATGACCAAAATTGACCAAGAATTGCCATTTGGGAAAACAAGGTGCTGGATACAACGAAGTGGGTTCTGGAACACCAAATACTCATTATTTGGTACCTTGAGGTCGTAGATAAGTTTCGAGCAATAAACTCCACGTTTTGAACTCTCCACAAAGAGAATGACCAAAATTGACCAAAAATGGCCATTTAGGAAAACAAGGTGCTAGATACAACGAAATGAGTTCTAGACCACCAAATACTCCTTATTTGGTACCTTGAGGTTGTTGGTAGGATTGGAGAAACAAACTCCTTGTTTTGAACTCTGTACAATGAGAATGACCAAAATTGATAGAAAATTGTCGTTTGGAAAAACAAGGTGCTAGATTAAATGAAATAGGTTCAAAGCCACCAAATAGTCTTTACTTGGTACCTTGAGGAAGTAGGAAAGATTGGAGCAACAAACTCCTTGTTTTGAACTCCCTCCAAGGAGAATGACCAAAATTGAACGAAAATTGCCATTTGGCAATGCAGGGTGCTAGATACAACGAAATGGGTTCTAGACCATCAAATACTCATTATTTGGTACCTTGAGGTGGTAGGTAAGTGTCGAGCAACAAACTCCTTGTTTTGAACTCTCTGCAAAGAGAATGACCAAAATTGACCAAAAATTGCCATTTGGGAAAACAATGTGCTTGATACAACGAAATGAGTTCTAGACCACGAAGTACTCTATATTTAGTACCTTGAGGTAGTTGGTAAGTTTCGAGCAACAAACTCCTTGTCTTGAACTCTCTCCAAAGTGAATGACCATAATTGACCGAAAATTGCCATTTTGGAAAACATTGTGCTAGACACGACGAAATGGATTCTAGACCACCAAATACTCTTTATTTGGTTCCTTGAGGTAGAAGGAAAGATTGGAGCAACAAACTCCTTGTTTTGAACTCTCCCCAAAGAAAATGACGAAAATTGACTGAAAATTGCCATTTAGCAGAGCAAGGTGCTAGATACAACGAAATAGGTTCCCGGCCACCAAATACTCCCTATTTGGTACCCTGAGGTAGTAGGAAAAATTGGAGCAAAAAACTCCCTGTTTTGAACTCTCTCCAAAGAGAATGACCAAAATTGACCAAAAATTGCCATTTGGGAAAACAGGTGCTAGATACAATGAAATGGGTTCTAGACCACCAAATACTCTTTATTTGGTGCTTTGAGGTAGTAGGCAAGTTTCGAGCAGCAAACTCCCTGTTTTGAACTCTCTCTAAAGGGAAAGACCGAAATTGACCGAAAATTGCTATTTGGGAAAACCAGGTACTAGATACAACCAAATGAGTTCTAGACAACCAAATACTCGTTATTTGGTACCTTAAGGTAGTAGGTAAGTTTCGAGAAACAAACTCCTTGTTTTGAACTTTCTCAAAAGAGAATGACCAAAATTGACCGAAAATTGCCATTCGGGAAAACAAGGAGCTAGAGAAAACGAAATGTGTTCTAGACTACCAAATACTCATTATTTGGTGCTTTGAGGTAGTAGGTAGGATTGGAGAAACAAACTCCTTGTTTTGAACTCTGTCCGATGAGAATGACCAAAATTGATAGAAAATTGTCATTTGGAAAAAAAAGGTGCCAGATTAAACGAAATATGTTCCAGGCCACCAAACACTCTTTATTTTGTAGCTTGAGGTAGTAGGAAAGATTAGAGCAACAAACTCCTTGTTTTGAACTTTCTCCAAAGAGAATGACCAAAATTGACCGAAAATTGCCATTTGGGAAAGCAGGGTGCTAGATACAACGAAATGGGTTCTAGACCATCAAATACTTATTATTTGGTACCTTGAGGTAGTTAGTAAGTGTCGAGCAATAAACTCCTTGTTTTGAACTCTCTACAAAGAGAATGACCAAAATTGACCGAGAATTGCCATTTGGGAAAACAAGGTGCTAGAGACAATGAAGTGGGTTCTGAAACACTAAATACTCATTATTTGGTACCTTGAGGTCGTAGATAAGTTTCGAGCAATAAACTCCACGTTTTGAACTCTCTGCAAAGAGAACGACCAAAATTGACCGAAAATGGCCATTTAGGAAAACAAGGTGCTAGATACAACGAAATGAATTCTAGACCACCAAATACTCTTTATTTGGTACCTTGAGGTAGTAGGTAGGATTGGAGAAACAAACTCCTTGTTTTGAACTCTGTCCAATGAGAATGACCAAAATTGATAGAAAATTGTCGTTTGGAAAAACAAGGTGCCAGATTAAACGAAATAAGTTCCGGGCCACCAAATACTCCTTATTTGGTATCTTGAGGTTGTAGGAAAGATTAGAGCAACAAACTCTTTGTTTTGAACTCTTTCCAAAGAGAATGACCAAAATTGACCGAAAATTACCATTTGGGAAAGTAGGGTGCTAGATACAACGTAATGGGTTCTAGACCATCAAATACTTATTTTTTGGTACTTTGAGGTAGTAGGTAAGTGTCGAGCAATAAACTCCTTGTTTTGAACTCTCTACAAAGAGAATGACCAAAATTGACCGAGAATTTCCATTTGGGAAAACAAGGTGCTAGATACAACGAAGTGGGTTCGGGAACACCAAATACTCATTATTTGGTACCTTGAGGTCGTAGATAAGTTTCGAGCAATAAACTCCACGTTTTGAACTCTCCACAAAGAGAACGACCAAAATTGACTGAAAATGGCCATTTAGGAAAACAAGGTGCTAGATACAATGAAATGAGTTCTAGACCACCAAATACTCTTTATTTGGTACCTTGAGGTAGTAGGTAGGATTGGAGAAACAAACTCCTTATTTTGAACTCTGTCCAATGAGAATGACAAAGATTAATAGAAAATTGTCGTTTGGAAAAACAAGGTGCCAGATTAAACGAAATAAGTTCCAGGCCACCAGATACTCCTTATTTGGTATCTTGAGGTTGTAGGAAAGATTAGGGCAACAAACTCCTTGTTTTGAACTCTTTCCAAAGAGAATGACCAAAATTGATCGAAAATTACCATTTGGGAAAGCAGGGTGCTAGATACAATAAAATGGGTTCTAGACCATCAAATACTTATTATTTGGTACCTTGAGGTAGTAGGTAAGTGTCGAGCAATAAACTCCTTGTTTTGAACTCTCCACAAAGAGAATGACCAAAATTGACTGAAATTTGTAATTTGGGAAAACAACGTGCTTGATACAACGAAATGAGTTCTAGACTACCAAGTACTCTATATTTGGTACTTTGCGGTAGTAGGTAAGTTTCGAGCAACAAACTCCTTGTCTTGAACTCTCTCCAAAGAGAATGACCAAAATTGACCGAAATTGCCATTTGGGAAAACATGGTGCTAGACACAACGAAATGGGTTCTAGACCACCAAATACTCTTTATTTGATAGCTTGAGGTAGTAGGTAAGTTTCGAGCAACAAATTCCATGTTTTGAATTCTTTCTAAAGGGAATGACGAAAATTGACCGAAAATTGCCATTTGGAAAAACAAGGTGCTAGATACAACGAAATGGGTTCTTGTAACCCCCTCTAGTTTAACCAAATTTTCATATACGGCCAAACTAGGAAGTGTTATTCTTTCTTGAAACATATCTTTAGTTTTGATAAAAAGGTGGGCAAATTTGAACTTTCCAAACCTTTTAAACAAAAGTAACTGTATGGTATTGTTTGTTAAAAGTATCTCTACAAAATGTACAATCAAAAGAGATTTTCGCCCATCTTTTTGCCATCAGTAGTAGTATTTACATTACACCAAAATATCTCAAAACAAAAATATTGCTCATAGGTCAAGCTCGTCCACATCTGTATGATCATGGCGACAAAAGGCAGGCCAGGCAACCAGCTAGTCAATAGTAAAATGTACCTACTCATCTGCATCACAAGACTAAAATGAGCTAAAGCTCAGTAAGTAAAAACTATGCATGCTTATGTATGCTTTAAAATCTCAAAAAGTTCCCGTTGTATCCTTTTCTTTCTTAAACATTTAGGTCCATGTATTTCCTTTAAAAACATTTATAGTTGGGCCCCTTGGTACACTGCTAGTCCCGTAAGTCGATAGGCCGTGATAACATTGGGCGGAAACCCCGGCCAAGAGTAAATATAAGGTGCGACCGTCGTGCGAGGTTTTTGAAAACTCCTTCCCTCATCAAAGGGGCATCCCACACCGCGCTAATATTGTCCCGCTTTAACGAGACACATCATAAGATCCGCAAGTCTCTCTTCAACGGGAGAGTCTGCATCAACAAACTTACCTACTCAGCTCCGACAGACTAGCAATTGCACTTAAAACTTATCTTATAAATTTGGTACAATGGTACTTACTTTCAAATACCTTGTAATAAAATTCTCAATTTTCATGCAAGACGTGCCATACACATGCCATTTTATAACTTTCAAGAATAAGTAAGTTTCACATAATGACATCTTCCATGTAGTTCTTGTGATGCAGTTGTAAGTCTTTACTTACCTCGTATCCTGAATAGAATTTGATAGTGGAAAGGGTCAATATCCCCTAGAGATTGGTGTGCCAATCACCTGTCATGAAATTCTTTTATTCCAGATGCATATTTTTCTAAAATGAATGAACCAAGATACTTGGACAAGACCGAAATCACTACTTTCACCAAATTAGGATACCTGATCATATAATAACTCGGAAGCATACAAATCACTTAAGGTACTTGGTAGTCAATAACTAGTATTGAAAAACTATTTAAAAGTACTAAAATATGGATACTAGTTCATTATCACAAAAATGACCCGAAATGGTACGTAATCTTATAAAACTAGTCCAATGGCCTCTAAATGGTGCCATTTCTTTTTAAAAAATATTTGGACAGCACCTCCCCTAATTTTAGGACATTCCCACATGATTAAAATCATGGTTTTAAACCTGCAATAACAATTAACAATCCAATTCCCACATATACACATCAAAGAGGATCACTTAGAACAATCTAAGTGCACTTGAACTCTTTTTCGGTTTAACAAGTTTAAAACCAATTTTATACTTGTATCTCAATAGAACCATCCACCAAATGAGTGTAATAAATAGTAGGATTCATAAAATATACACTCCAAGCTTAGAAAATCAGATTACAAGTAGAAAAACATAATCTACCACACATGAAAATACTTAAATCTATAACTAGCACACTTTAGGGCTTTAGGTTTAAATTTAATCCTTTACTTAAATTTTATGTTTCCAGAAATATGTGAGGGTTCCTAGGACCATTATTCGTCAAATAATAACCTTGGTTTTAGAGCTGAAACAAGAGAAATTAACTATAACTTCAAAATCCTACATAATGCTCACCTTGACTAGTTTGAGTTTTTATTGAAGCTCTTGCCTTCTACCTCCACCAAATTGATTCCCAAGGCTTTAAAACTGATTTTATGACTCAAGAGAACCTAGAGGAACCATTAATTAATTGAGAGCAAGTGGTGAATTGAAATTAGAAAACAAAACATAAGAAGAGGAATTAGTAGAACTACCTTAACTAGTTTTGATCTATCTTGCTTTCTTGAGTTCCAACTTGAGTTCTACCACTTGGAAACTCTTGGAAATGGATAAGGGAAGTTGAGAGAAGTGTAGGAAGGTTTTGGGGAGGCTCAGGTCGTGGTTGGAGAGGAAGGGAAACAAAAAGACCAGATTTGGTCAAAAATTAATACTTAATGGCTAAGAAAAGGCATTACTTAATTTCTAAGGGGTATTTTGGGTATTTCACTCATTAATTTCCATGTGTCAAGCTCTAGAACACTCTTAGCATAGTCACCATGTTGCTGGACAATCCTATGCACTCCAGTCTAGCCAAAGTAGGTGAATCCTTGCTTAGAAAGTGAAATCTAGTCATACTTTGACTAATGATCCTATATGGCCAATCTTATTGTAATTTGGTGGAACCTAGCCCTATAACCAATCATTAAACATAAAAATAAGTCAATTAGACTCTAATTAATAATTTAAATAAAGTATCAATGCCTAATTATTAGAGTGCACAAAATTAACCTTACGCGATTAAGCTGAATCTAAGCTAGCTTAGTGTAACTAATCACCAATTCAGTACAGTGACTGCGACCTCGTGCTTGCCTGGGGCCGACCAATCAAATGCTATAATTGAGTCCTAAACATTAAATTAAAGCTATTTGACGTGTTAAATGAACTGTGAATTAGGCTCCGAAAAGCGTGAAAAATGTATTTTACCGAAAAACTACTATTTGACCTAGTTGTCAACTAATATGATCTTAATGTATGTGCATATAGTATTGCTATTCATGAATATATTCTTCATTCTTTTCGCACACCAAGCTCTCTCTCTGAGGGTATTGAGCCTTTACACTGCATTGGGACACTTTAACAATCATTAGTATAATAACATCTATGTAAATGCATGTAACATAATAAATGAGCATGTTACTATAAAAGTGGTATTAATAACTTCTAGATGCCTAATATGCAACTAGAACATGTTTATTATTGGCTTAGTATGCATGTGAGAATCTTGGGTACCACAATTCTCCCCTCCTTATAAAATTTCGTCCTCGAAATTTGCTTACCCAAATAAGTGTGGATACTTAGTTTTCATCTCTTCCTCTCTTTCCCATATGGCCTCTTCCACTTCATGGTTCTTCCACAGTACTTTGACCAAATGGATTCTCTTGTATCTAAGTTCCTTTTCTTTTGCATCCAAAATCTTCACTGGATGTTCCTCGTAACTCACGTCTTGACTTAGCTCTAATTGCTCATAATTCAAAACATGTGAGGGATTTGAAATGTACCTCCTTAACATAGAGACATGAAATACATTGTGTACATGTGACAATGAAGGTGGCAAGGCGAGTCTGTAGGCAACATCTCCAACCTTGTCGACTATTTCAAAAGGACCTACATATCGGGGACTTAGCTTTCCTTTCTTCCCAAACCTCATGATTCCTTTCATTGGAGCAACCTTTAGGAATACGTTATCTCCAATGCTAAATTCTAGTTTTCTTCTTTGAGGATCTGAGTAACGTTTCTGTCTACTTTGAGTAGCTAGTATCCTTTTTCGAATCTTTTCTGCTACCTCATTTGTCTCTCTTATCAGTTCTGGGCCAAGAAATTTTCTCTCTCCCATCTCATCCCAATGAATAGGAGATCTGCACTTTCTTCCATACAATGCTTCATATGGAGGCATTTCAATAGATGCTTGGTAACCGTTATTGTAAGTAAATTCTATAAGTGGCAAGTATTTGCTCCAAGTTCCATGGAAATCCAACACACAAGCTCTGAGCATGTCTTCCAGGGTCTGTATGGTTCTCTCTGATTGCCCATCAGTTTGAGGATGAAAAGCTATACTAAATGTGTAACACCCCCTAGCTATACTATGTATAAATACGCTCACTTATACGTAGGAAAGCTAAGTAATGCTAATTCATTAACCTTGGAAAAGCGAAAAGTAGAGGAAAAATTTAAACTTTCTATTTGGTTCTAAAAAGCGTTAGGAATACATTCTTTTACACTATAGAAATATTTACAGTCTGTATAGTACAAAACATGGTTTTGCTACTTTTGGTGACTCCCACAAGATCGTCTATGTACATATACTTAGCAAAATATATATTAGTTCTCAAAATATCTTTCTTCTTCAAAACTGGCATATGAACAGCATTGGAGTGGAAACGGCTCAGCCAACATTAGTCTTGGTTCTAATCATCTGCATCACAAGAACTAAATGAGCAATAGCCCAGTAAATGGAAATCCATGCATGCTTATGAATATTTTGCACTTTTAAACTCATTTAGTCTTTGTACCCTTACTTGCCTTGGAAAACATTAGCATTTAAATCATGTTTGAGCCCCCTCCTTGATATAGTTCCTAACTCAGTGACATAGCAGGCATCCTCTTAATAAATATAACATTTGAGACTTACCCTGTCTTGGAATTAACCTCAAGGGATTTGACCTCCCTCTTGTTTAGTTTACCATGTCTTGGAATTACCCTCAAGGGATTTCACCACCTCTACCCACTAGATCAGTAAGCTAAGAACCATACCCCTCTTTATAATAAACAACATCTAGGGTAAAGACTCTTTATTCAAATCATTGCCTGTAAATCATTATTTTGTGCACGAAAATATGACATGCCTTATGAAAATACTATGAACACAGATATGTGTCAAATTCAATTCAATGTCACAATTAACCACCTTTCACATATATACAATCATATACATATGTTCTTGTGATGCTAGAGTGGAATTTCCACTTACCTCGCGTCCAAAAATAAAATGGAAGGTGAAAGGCAATTTCCTCCTCCAAGGATCTTTGATGTGCTTATGGCCTATACATGTCAATTGGTTATTTTTATTTTATTTTATTTTCTTTTCTTTTTTTTTTTTTGAAATTATTATTTCAGATATTACAGACACAATCATCAAAATAATTTGATAAAAGACACAAGTAAGGACATGGGATAATATAAAAGACTTTTTCATTTCT
>JXTC01000945.1:0-25337 GCA_002914845.1 Trema orientale | reverse complement strand
GAATAACGGGAATCTGTGGAGAATCTATTTATATACAGATTCCCATCCAACGGTGAATAGACAGGGCCCTACGTAGGGACGCCCCTACTGTAGACGCACCTGTATGTATATAGTAAAAATAATATTTTATACTTGAAGTTAATGTATAACATACAAAATAATATTTTTTAAAATATATATGCATTAAAGTACATACTAAATTTAGTATTGGCACATATTTTTTATTAGAGATGATCTCAAAAGAAAGGTAAAAATAAAAGGGCGCGTCTACAGTAGGGACGCCCCTACGTAGGGCCCTGTCTATTCACCGTTGGATGGGAATGTGTATATAAATAGATTCTCTACAGATTCCCGTTATTCCTCACAGATTCCCATCCAACGATAATTAAGGCATGACCCTACGTAGGGACGCCCCTACCGTAGCCATCCCCAAAATAAAAACCCCAGACCTTAAACACGTGACAATGGAAGCATTGTGGACGGTGAATATTTGCATCCCACGATATTATAAAAAAGGGCGCGTCTACAGTAAGAGCGCCCCTACGTAGAGCCTGTCTATTCACCGTTGGATGAGAATCTGTATATAAATAGATTCTCCATAGATTCCCGTTATTTCCCACAGATTCCCATCCAACGATAATTAGAGCATGACCCTACGTAGAGACGCCCCTACCGTAGCCATCCCCAAAATAAAAACCTCAGACCTTAAACACGTGACAATGGAAGCATTGTGGACGGTGAATATTTGTATCCCACGATATTATAAAAAATACTTACTGAAAACGAGGCCACTAAAAATAAAATGCGTTTTCATTTTTCTTTTTATATACATCCAAACACCGCCTAATTCAAAGTGTTAGTTCTCTCTATTATTTAAGTGAAAAAGCCAAAGGACTTAAAAATTCACTACTATTAATTATTTATTGATCAATCAAACAAAGCAAAGCAAAGCAAAGCAAAAACAGGGGGTCAAGATGGAAGTGGCATCATCCTCATCACCACCACCAGCAGCATCATCAAAGATCGGAACATCAAATACCAAAGCCATACCCCGGCCGAAGCGGAGGAGAAGGCTCTGCATCGGCACGTGCGCCGTCATACTCGTAATCGTCACCGTCATCGTCATCTTAGCACTTACGGTCTTCAAGCCCAAACGGCCCGTCACGACGGTCGACTCCGTCTCCCTAAAAGACCTCAACGCTGATCTCGACATCAGACGGCTGAGAGTCGATCTCAACGTCACGCTCGACGTAGATCTCTCGATCAAGAACCCGAACAAAGTCAGCTTCAAGTACCGGAACAGCTCCGCCGTGCTGATCTACCGGGGAGATCAGGTCGGCGACGTCGCCATCCCCGGCGGCGAGATCTCCGCCGACGAGACCAAGCGCGTGAACGTCACGCTCACCCTCATGGCCGATCGGCTGCTCTCGCAGTCGCAGGTGTACTCCGACGTGTTCGCCGGCGCGTTGCCGTTGAGCACGCACACTCGGGTCTCCGGTAGGGTTACGATTCTCGGGATCTTCAAGATTCACGTTGTGTCAACTACTTGGTGCGATTTCACTGTCAACGTTTCGAACAGATCCGTTTCGGATCAGAGCTGCACTTACAAGACAAAGTTATGACTTTATTTTTTGTTTTAATTTTTCATACATGAGGTTGTTTTTACATAAAATATCATAATATTAGTTTTCACTGTGTTTTGTCTGGTGTAGAGTTTGACCGAGTCTTCGCAATCCACCAGCTTCTCTGAATAGCTGTTTTTAGATTTTACACTATTTATTTATTTATTTATTTATTCATTTCAGCGATGCCTTAGCTTTTTTTTTTTGTTTTTTCTTTTCCAAATAGAGTAGAAAGTGATAATGTAATACTAATACTTTATCAGAGTTGTATTTGGAGTTATATATACTGTATTAACTTATCAGATTTTGTAAATATAATTATGGGTATGTATACAGAGGGGCGCTTTCTTTGGTGTTTATCGGAGATTAATTTGTGAAATCGTTGTGTAAATGAACTAGTAAATAACTTTTGTATGCTGTAACCCGTAGCATACAAAAGTATATATTTTATTTTTTTTGGAAATTGGCTCCAGTTACTTATAAATATATTTTCTTTTTTTGGAAATTAGCTCAAGTTAATTTTAGGTTTTGTTTGGTAGAGTAGAATTTCGGAGGGATAGAGGGAGAGGAGTGAGGCAGAACAAAATTCTTTGTTTGGTAGGAGAGAGAGAAGATCAGAGAGGAGAGGTAGAGGGGGAAGGCTCCCTCTAAGCCCACCGTATTTCATCTTTTCATAGTTGGAAAGATTAGAGAGGAAGAAGAGAGAAAAAAAAAATTGTCCAATATAACCTATAAAATAATTATTTAAAAAATCATGATAATAGATATTATAGTACTTTTACAAATAAACACTCTCTATCATTCTTAATTTTTATTCTTCTCACCAAACAATTTAAAGAATTCTTAATCTCCTATCCTACCGTCCTAAACTCTACATCCCTTCTACTCTCCCTCTCTCTTGCCAAACATAGCCTTAACCTCTTTTTGAAGTTTATTTTAGAGGAAATTCGCTCGATTGACCAGGATAAAAATCCGATCAAATTGCATACAATTGTTATTGGAAAAATAAAAGAACTATAATATTAGGAAAATTTATTATGGAGAGAGTGTTATAGAATTGGAGAGCTATAATATTACTTCAGCCAACTAGCATAATTGTCCTAAAAACTCTTATTTATAAGAGTTCGTTTACGACGTTTTTCTATTAATTCTGATAATGTATTTATCCTCAAAATAATAAGATAAATACAAATATTCTATATTTATTTAAATACAAATGATTATATTCAAGTAAATATTAATTAATTGAGTCTTGATTAAATTATACATCTTCTAGAAGAATCTATTGTGGAAGAAAATATTTCTAGGAGACTTTGCTGACTAAAATAACTTCTTGCAAATTGTGGGAGGTCCTCGCTAGTTTGGCCATCATAAGTTGTTTGCTAGTTGAGTTTCTCTATGCAAAACTGCTTCAGATATACTCCTCACTAGTTATACCCTCCTCTTTATTTAGATTTTCGCTAGATGCTTACCTAGTTGCCTTGTGTTGTGAGACTGTCACATGTCGGCTTCTTGTGAGACTCCTTGTGAGAACAAGTCTCACGGATTCATCTTGTAGAGTGAAATGACAAGGAGTCGCCCATATGGTTAGGATCCTGAAATAAGGATGTCAATTTCACTGAATAAGATGATACACACTACGATGCACGACCCGAATAAAGCAGATTTACATAGTTATAAATGATGTGGGGCATAGAGCGGGGATTCCTTGTTTAATATTTAGTAGAGCGGGATAGGACGGGCTTGGGATTGCTTGCTTTACACTGATTCCGCCCCGTTTATATATAAGTTATATATTTATTTTTTATATAATAATAATTTAACTTGAATTTTTTTGAAGAAAAAAAACTAATAATATATAATCATATACTAATATTGTTTGAGTTTTAAGTATTTGGTTATGTTGTCATTTTGGATGAAGAATATGCCATATGATTTTGGGATTGAATATTTTGCATTTGGACAACCCTGATATGTTAAAGCTTTATTTGAGTATTTGTTTTTAGTTATTTGTATCTTTTATTAAATTATAATTCCAGTGTATTTGAGCTGAGATTAGAGTTTTCAATGAATTCAATTTCAATTTAGGGGTTTTTTTTTTCAACATATTTAAACTTCTAAGAGATTCGGGCCAACATAGGACTTTTTAATTAACTCAAATGATAGTTTTAAATAGGGACCCCAATATATCAATAGAGAAACCATTCTCTGATAGGAATTCTCCAAAATTGCCAGCACCAAATTAAATAATGAATGATGCGTGGATGGTATAATAAAATAATAATAGGGATAGGGATGGGGATGGTAAACATAAAACTGATCCCACCCCACCCCGTTGACGTCCCTATCTTAGATGCATGCATGCCCAAGCAATTGTTTTTAGAGATCAAGTATGATTTCTAGAGGTCTCATCTCGTTATTTTCTCTCACACCTCAAAATGGAAGCAGCTACCAAATAAATGTGTTTTAGTCAGGCTACAAAAGTTCTTCTTCCTAAAGATATAAAGGGGTATAAATACCCCTTCTTGGACCTATGGGAATTTGGCTGAAAAAACCTGCTACGAAACTACTAAGAAGAGGCAAAATAAGTCGAATTACAAAAGTAATCATAGCTTTTTTTGGTTTGGAGGATTGCTATTTCCTGCGCCGTACTTGCCAGTAGTGATATCCAAATTCACCTACCTCTCCCACTTATCAAGGTAGACATAAGAAACTNCCTGTATTTTTTTACACTTCACACCCCTATTTCGATTTCTAGTTTTGGAGAGAGTATTAGTTGCCTGCCCCTAATCACTAGGCTAATAGAAACTACTCTTTTACAAAGCAGTAGGTGCATGCCCAGTGGAGTAGGCTGCCTTTTGGTTCTACTTGCTCTTTTACATGCATGGACCAACTATTTGGCAATATTATTTCGATCTCATGTGGTGCAACTATTATTAATGTATGCTTAAGAGGTAAATGGACCTATTAATTTAAGCTCAAGTAGATAGGGTACGGTTCCAACTAACTGTTAATATAAGTGGAATTGTTTTATTAATTTCAATATTGCATTCTTAAAGTAAATAATTTTACAAGAAACTTAAAAATAAGATTAAAATCCTATAGACAATTAATATGAAATGTGTTTCCATATATATATATATATCAATAATTGGAGATGGGATAAAATTTTATTTTACTCTTCTAATTATATTTTGTAATTTCTTAACTTGTAATTTCTTAAGATAAAACTATATATCTAAAAAGGTAACTAGATCTAGTGTTTGCGAGCTTTTTCCTCAATTTTGTCATTACTATTTACAAGCTTCTTTCTCAATTTTGTTATGCTATTTGAGTTACTTTTTTGACATCTGGGTGATTAAGAGACATTGGTTAAGTTTCTAAGAATCATTAATAGAGTTGGTTTTAAGAATTGTCGATGTCACATTGGTTTAAATCCCTACTGTTGAATCAAATATTTATGCTTTAATCTAGTTTGTTGCATTGAGGTCTTATTTCTAAACCATTAGATTTGCCATCATTAGTCCCTCCTCTTCTTCTATAAATTGGGAAATTCATTTTCCTTTTTCTCATTTCCTTCAAATTCAAAGAAGAGGATGAGAGAGAGATATAGAGCTAATTTTCTATTGTGTCTATGCTCTAGACCTCAGCCATGGATCTCACCGATTGCCGATTTTGATGTCCTCAATAGAAGTTTAGAGCTTCTGTCTGGTTATCTTCTATAGTAACAATAAGCCTTATTTTCTTTCTTTGATGTATATATGTGTATCTTGCCTTTCCTTGGTTTACCTGCTCGAAATAAGACACATCACACGTGCACGCCTTCCTTTCTACAGGTACCTAGGTTTTAGTCGAGTACTAAATGTAGGGAGGAAGCCCTAATAACATTATTGAGATTTCCTCATTGTTCTCAGATCCATTTGTCAAAGAAGCTTTCGAGGAGGCTGCTATTAAGCAGCTCATGAAATCATGGCATTTGGTGCTAACACTCGCGAAGTTATTGCTAGTTTAAGACTAAATATCGAGGAGTCTAATTCTACAAGGATAAATGAGAATTACAACGAGAAAGATGTGTCTTTTGCTTAGATTGTCCCGTTATAATTGCTACTCACATAAGTACTTTTTAAGCTGCCGAAGGTAGCAACGCAATTAAACAAGAAGAAAGCATGGGATCTGAAGAAGGTGAACTCAAAGTTTTCTGCTGATAAGATCCCTTTTAGTATGGGTACGGATCATCTAGGGGAAATACTTAAGGAGCTCGAGTTAGACCTTTATAGATTTCTTATTTCTGCGAGTAGCAAAAGAGTCGACTTTCCATCCAAGTCATATTATGCTTATATGGAGTAGATTTTAAGTTCAGGGGGAGGGGGGCAGTATGCTTCCTCTCTAGCAATATTTCACCGACAAATTGAACTACTTTGTGTTGGCCCCGATGCAGCTGAGTCCTAATGTGCGGACTATTCTCTCATATCTTCATCTTATCTATCACTACTTTGATTTTGAAGGTCCTTCTCCTCCTGAGGTACATTACATGTACGACCTGAAGACTAACCCATAAAAGAATGGCCCCACTCTTGGGTATCATTTTCTTTTCTCATGGCAAAAGCCCAAGTATAACTTGAACGAAAAGTACACCTCGAACTTTGGGAAATAGAAGAGCCAATTATTATTCTTGAATTATCTCCCTATTATGTTTAGGGTATTTAATGATCCTAGTAGGTTTTTCAAACTCTTTCTTTACTTTAACTTTTTTCTTTTTTATTACCGGAATTTTTTTTTTTTGCAGCTTATTTTTCTTGTCCTCGACCCACGATGGAAATGTTTCAAAGAATTGCGGTTGTGAAGAATTCTAAGTCCTTCGAAGCGAGATGCCAAGAAGCTCTATACTAAGGCAGACCTTATTGGTTGAGACTTTGGGAAAAGAGGGAACTTTTCCAAGAAGTCGACCTCATCCTTTGAAATGAAGTTTACACTTCGAGGCTTAAAGTGATTGGCTCTTTTTTCAAGTAAATTGAAGAAGATCGATAAGGAGAAGAATATAGATGAGTGGGAAGAAGTAAAAGGTTGAAATTGAGGGCATCATGCATGATACAAATAGGTCACTGTGGGCCACTGGTGAGAAGGTGATTGCTGACTCCCCTTTGGAAAGGTACAAGCAAGACATGATTGCTGGTTTGGAGGAGTCCCTGTTTCTGAAAGACTGGAAATTGGTCAAAGGGACTTCAGGATCGAGCATCCCTCATCTTATTGACAAATTCACCTCAATGGTAAGCTTCTTCTAACCTTGTTATCATAGGTGAATGTCCTTGCTCTGAAGGGTGTTAACGAATATGTCTCTTCACTTCAGGCAGCTGCTAATAATCAGCTGAAAATCTAGGAGTTGAAAGGAGGACTTGAATCAAAGCAAAGCAAGAACACCAATCTTTAAGCGACCAATGAGGACTTGTAGAAGAGGCTTGTCACGTCTAACGCCTTTGTCGAGTCCCTCACAAAGGAGCGTGATAATGCTAAATACGAGCTTCTTTTAACTTATAAGGTTTACAAGATCTTGTCCCCTAGTCTCTAGAGTTTAATGCCTTCAAAGAAAAATGCAAGGAGAAGGATGTTGATGACTTGATGTATACCATCTGGTTGCATCATAGAGGGTCCGACTTCTCGATCTTTTGGAATGAAACTATGGAATTGGCAAGGACCTTTGTTGCTAATAATGACGACGAAGAGGATGAAAGACTTAGGACTGAGAAGATGATAACTAAGCTGAGTGTCGGTCAGATATCTGGGTAGGACTAGTCTGATACTGAGGCTTTTGAGTAGGTTACATCCTTGCGCTATTTTGGATATAGCTGAGTACATCCTGAACCCTCCACAGCTCTTTCTTACATCCTGAACCCTCCATAGCTCTCTCTTGTATCTTGAACCCTCTATAACTCTCGAGCTAGTGAGAATAAGTTTTTAGAAACACGTTCTTATCTTTAGAAGAACCTTGCCTTCTAACAAGCTATATGGTCATTTTTTTTCTTTTGTATTCGTAGTTTTAGGAGTTTTTTGGTGTATCTATATTCTGTAATGTTTCTAATATTATTTCTGAAATGAAATGACTTCTTTTCTCTGAAAATTATCTTTTATTCATTCATATTTACTTAAGAAAATGCTTATCCCTTACAAATAGCTCATTTTTATTTATAATCAAGAAAAATGTTTATTTCTTAGAATATAAACGAGCTATATAATTTGGCCACATCTTTGTAAAATGTTTCTTATTTTAAGGAGAATACCTTTGGCTAATTTGTAGGGACTTATTATTGGTCATTCTGGTACTTGCTTCTTCGAACTCGTCCTTGCAAACTCGAGCAACTATCTGTGAATTCTCGATCTCTTGAGCTTATTCCCAGAATATCCTCGAACTTAAACGAACTTATATCATCGTACTCAAACAATCAAACATTTTCGAACACAAACAGTAATATACGAGCTTGTGTTTGTACTAAAATGATTGAGAAAAAGAGATTTATATACCATGCCTCCTAGTTTTGAGGTGCTTGTTACGACTTAAAACTATGAAATTAACAAAGGATTTATAGTACTAAATAACTTAAATCTTGTAGAAATAAGAAACCTTGTCTTTAAAGAACAGAACTGAAAGTTTAAACAAGACAAAATAATAATGTTAAAATAATCATCGATAATACTTACGAAGGTGATCGACATTCTATGCTTGTAGAGTCGTATGTCCATTGAGGCGTGCTAATTTGTAGGTTCCTGGTATAATCTCTTGAGCTATGCTTTATAGGCCTTCATAGTTTGGTTCGAAGACCCCAGCTCCTCGTTATTGAGTGTTTGGCATGACCATCCTTAAACTAGCTCGCCTACCTTGAATATTCTTTCTTTTACTCATAAGCTGTAATACCGAGCCATTCTCTATTGATAGGATGCAATACAAAGTTGAGCCTGCTCTTTCTTTTCTTTACAGAGATTCAGCTTTCTTGATTGTAGCTCATAGTTAGTCTCTTAGTTGTAACTTTTAGTTATGTGAGACTTTATCACAATTTCCACTGGTAGCATTGCTTACGATACATATTCGGTGAATGTTAAAGTGAGTGATGAAATGAATCATAGGTTGATAAAACCATTTAGGAAGGATAAGATTAAAGTTGCTTTATCAGTATAGGGCCTAATAAAGCACTGGGATCAGATGGATTTAGGGCAATCTTTTTTCATAATTATCATAGTGTGGTTGGTGATATGGTTTCTCAGCTTTGATTGAATATATTGAATAACTCCCCGTTGCTAGATAACTTGAACAGAACTTACGTGGTGCTAATTCCTTAGGTAAAATCTCCTAGAAAAGTTTTGATTTTGGACATATTAGCTTCATTATTTTGATTTATAAGATTATTACAAAAACACTTTTTAATAGGCTTAATAGTGTTTTCTACCTTTGGCCATCTTCCATGTGCAAAACACTTTTGTTTTGGGGAATTTAATTTCTGATAATATTCTCATCGCCTTTGTTCTTATGCATGGTTCGAAGAAATTCAATAGTGGGAGAAAAGGATAGATGAGTTTAAAACTCAACATGAGTAAAACTTATGATTGTGAAGAGTGGTCCTTTCTTGATGCCATTCTGGAAAAAGTGGGCTTTTGTAGTCAATAGAGGAACTTAATTAGGCAATGTATTTCTAGGTTGAGGTTCTCCTACATTATTAATTGAGTTCTTTGAGAAGATATTATGTCACGACCCAAAATCCTAGGCCGTGATTTTTAGTAATTTTGAGTGTAAATTAAACAAAGTAAAGAATTTTACAAAATTCAGAGAAAACCAAGTACTTGGATATTTCATTTTAGTTCTTGAATCATTAGAAATTCTATATAACAAGAAACACATCTCTAGTTTAATTTATTAAAAAAGATACGCTAATTAAAATTCAATAAAACATAGTTAATTTGTACGAAAACTGGATTTGATAAAAACTTTGATGTTGACTAAAACGAAGTTTGTAAATCTTGAGTCGGAAATTCCAAAATTGATCTACAAGGTTAATCAAAATTCCAAGTACTTAAAACTTTAAAAATATGCTCCTTGGGAACTATAGTGTCCTATTTATACACCAAATCATCATATAGTAGTAAAATACATCCTCATACATTCACTAAGTAGGAACAACAGACTTGGCTAAATAATTAGACATAGAGGAAGAATGAGACAAAGAAAGGTACCGACCAAAGAAGAATAGGTTTCCTAGTGTAAGCCAAGCAACTTGCCTAGCCAATGAGACAACTAACTCGAATGAACCACCTGAAAGGGAGGAAAATAGAGGGGTGAGCTCGAAAGCTCAGTAGGAAAACTGTTACCTCATTTAAAAACCTTTTAATGATGGAACGCCTCTGCATGGTTAATTTAATCCAAAATAAATTTGCAAAACTATATGTGCATATATTCATAAAAATATCCAAAACTGATAGTTCATATGCACATACATATATATAGATGTACAGAAACGTAATATCTTAAAACCAATCAGTCTATAAACACATGATACAAATCCACCCATACCCATGAGTTCACCACCTCTCATCAATAGAAACCAGGGTATTGGCACTACTTGTGCCATACAGCCTGCCTGACATCTAGCCCATAACCGGAGGGGACACCTGTGTGTCGCCTACCAAACCTAGAGGGGCAACTGCATTGCCTACACCTACCAAATGGGGAGGTAATCAGAAGAAATACCCCGTGCGGATTCACGGACTCTACACCGTCAGTGGGACCATAGTGCCATACTGTAAAAACCCTATGATGCTAACTTGGTACTCATGTATGATCCTATGATACGTGTACTCTGAACTGATGTGTAAAATATCCATGCAGTAAATCAAGTTCAAATGATGCTCTGGTTTCTAATAAAATGGTTAATTTAGTTATACAAAAAAATGGGCAGCATAACGGCCCTATTTTAACATACCCAAGAATAACCTGCACTCAGAAAATCCCAGAGCAATCCATTATATATAATACAATTCAATCTCATCACACATATCCAAAATAGTTCCAAAATTACGTTTGTCATCATGTGTTGCAGAAAGTAAGTTTTAATAAAATTGATGTAAAACAGAGGTAACTGAATCCCTACCTCACTAGAATAGCGATACCACGCTATTGGATGCTCAAGATGTCGATTGGACGATCGTTCGGAGGGTCGAGAACTAATTCCACGCCCTCGATCGCTCACTTGGGAAAAACAAACTCCTCAACAGAGCTTCAAATCAATAAACAGACCTCTTTATTGAATTCCTAATGTCCAAAATAGCTAAGTTAGACATATAACACGACCAATTCGGGTCCAGACTGACACCAGACTGATGGCACACAAAACTAGACAAAATCTAAGCCGTTAGATAGTGATTTTTGTACCGGTCACCAATATAGTCAATATATATATCAAACTTCTCCATTTTCTGAGTACATTCCAAAAATGACAACAAAAACGAAATCTAACGATCGGATTAAAAACTAAAACTCGAAACTCAAAACACCCAAAAATGGCAACTTTCAATCTAGGCAAAATGAGATCGTGAAATATATACCTTGAGGATCTTTGCGATGAAACGAATCCAACCAGCCCAGTTTGAGGTCAAATGGTGGCCGGAATCATCGCCGGTGATGAAAAGTTCAAAATGGCCAAAACGGCATTTTCTCCGACGGGGGAGCACGGTAGCTTCGCGCGACTGGCGACGGGGCACCATGGCAGCGCGGCGAGCTCGCGCCAGGCGGTCAGCAGGCCGGACGAAGGCTGGGTGAGCTCCGGCGGCCTTCTGCACTTCCTTCGGCTGAGACGCACAGGAACGAGAGAGAAAGAAGAGATCGGGAGAGGGGGAGAAGGTAACAGTACATATATATATATATAGGGAGGCTATATTTGCACCCCAAAATAGCATAAAGGCACCACTATTATTTACTAAAAGACAAAAAAGATTAGATAATAAAAAAAACCCTATAAAAATTGACAAATGCACCCTGTTCTTTCATTGTTCTACCGTCATACTTTTTTTTTTTAATGTTTTTTCATTGATATTATTTTCTGTTTCTTTTAATTTCTTTTCCTTCAGTCTCCTTTTAATTTGTATTCATTTCTTATTTATGTGTTACTCTTGCTCACAATTAAAGATAACAATTAAATCAATAGTTTGAATGTTTTAATTATCTCATAAATTCGTAAAAATAATTACCTCTTCTTGCAAATACATCCTTTTTAATAGTTATTCTCTTTGAACTAAGTGCCTTTATCTTTTTTCTTAGATTTCTCGTTCTTCACCAAAGTAAGAAGAAGAGATAATAAAAGCCATTATTAATTTGTATAAAGCCAAAATAAACGAGATCTTACAGAAACATATAAAGGAAATTGATCAAGTACAAAAACAATTGATTCAGTAAAAAAAAACTACTGAAACAGTGAAAAAGAAATAGAACGAGTGGTGGGGAAGAGAAGGGTATTTAAGGAATTAGGAAAATATAATTATAAAAGAAAAGAGATGCTTTTGTTACTTAAATTAGATAGATTTATTAAAATGTCTTTTATAGTCTTCTTGTGAAGATTAGGGGTGCCTATAGTTTACATGGGGTGTCAATATAGCTCCCCATATATATAAATAACGTTTTTTTTATAGGTCAAATGACCAAAGTACCCTTAAAAAAAATTAGGTTTTTACATATTATTTCACAAAAGAGTCTTATGGTAGGGTTGTCCTTTATCAACCTTTCTTTTTCTCCTCTATATGGAGGGGCTTACTACTTTGTTAAGTGCAGCTGAGAGGAGAAGAGAGATTATGGGTTTTCTTGTGCGAGGAATGAACCACGTGTTAGCCATCTTTTTTTTTTCTTCCACAGATGATAACTTTATTTTTGCAAGGCTAATGTGGAGGAGTGTTTTTAGGTGAAGGAGATTTATATAAATTAGCTTCTATGGAATGTGTAAACATGGAAAAGTCAACAATTATCTTTAGTTCAAATACTGAAGTGATTTGAGAGTAGAAATCCAAGAAATTTTGGGTATTAAAATGTGTTATCTGCACGCAAGTTATTTGGGGCTGCCTTCTATGATTAGGCTGAATAAAAAAGCACTATTTTGAGATGATTAAAGAGAGCGTGTGGAAGAAGCTGCAGCTATAGAAAACTAAATTATTATCCGCTAATGGCAAGGAGATTTTCATTGAATAAGTAGCAATGGCAATCCTTACTTATGCGATGAGAGTGTCTCATTTGCCATCTTCTCTTTGGCATGATCTCCAATCTATGGTAGCTAAATATTTACGGGATAGAGATAGGGATAAGCGAAATATGCATTATAATTGGCAGGAGGAGTTGTGTTTGCTTAAAAACGAAGGTAGTATAGGCTTTAGAGAGTTAGAAGTTTTTAATAAGGCTTTGTTAGCTAAATAAGGGTGGACAATTATCACTTATCTTGATTCTCTTAAAGCTAGAATTCTTAAATCGTGATATTAACACTAATTCCGATCCTTGGTTGTTGGGGCCAACTATCTTTGAGGCAATTACACCAAGTAATAAGGTTAGTTGTAGCTAAAATTGTTAAAGACAGAATATAGACTTGGTTCATCAAGCATAGTTCTAGTATTTTAGGCATTCCCCTAAGTAGAAATGAAAAGAGTGATTAGTTGTGTTAGCATTATAATGCTAAGGGATCTTATAGAGTTCAGTCGAGTTTTAAATGATGGCCTAGAAGAAGAGTGTTGGTACGTCCTCAACAAGTGGTGATATTAAATGGTGGAGTGAATTGTGGAAACTGAACATACCTTCCAAGACAAAAGTTTTCCTTAAGAGTGTCTCTGAAAATATACTTCCTACCAAGTCCTTACTCCCAAGCGAGGGGTATACTATCCTAGCTTGAACTTTAGATGCAGAGATGAAAACAAACATGTCATGTATGCCCTTGTTTTGTGCGGTTTTGCACAGGCACATTTGGAGAACTTTGCCTGGTGCGACATAATTAAGAGGTTTTATCATTTCCCAGTGGATGTTTCTTTTTGAAGGATTCTGGGGTATTGCTTGAGGAGGATTTTGAAGATTTCTATGTGATGTTATAGAATTTACAAAGGGAGCATAATAACTTCAAACATGGCAATGTCTTATGTGTGGTAATGGATACATTAGAATGCTCGAGATGATTTTCGGTGGAATACAGATCAACAAGGTCCTATATATACAATCACCTTTTTCCTAGGTTTGCTCATGCTAACTCGAAGTGGAGGTGCCAAGATCTTGGAAAATGAAAGCTAAAAACAGGGATACTGCAATTTTCTTGAGTTGAGGTTCAGTTTGCATGGAAGCTATAGCGTGAGATTGCCATAGGAGGGTCATTTGTGCCATGTCCAAGTGATATGTTGGATTTATTGATCCTCTTGCAGTAGTGTTGTTAGCCATACAGTAAGGCCTCCTTTTTACTAGTGAGTTTGATTTGCCTGTTAATTTCATTGATAGTGATTCTCTCAACGTTTTTCAGGATATCAATTCTAAAATAGACTCTCATCAAACGATTTGTTAGTTGAAGATTTTGTTTCCCTATTTCACTTTGGCAGAGGTGGTTCTTGTAACTTTATTCCTAGATGAAGGAATATGGTTGCTCACTTGTTTAGTTATTTTATACTTATAGTAGTGATTTGATTTATTTTGAGGAAGTTCTTAGCTATGTTGCTTCTTATATGGCAGATGATATTAATTAATAAAAGAATTTTTAGAGTCTTTTATTAAAAGAAAAAATAGGAAAGAAACAAATATTATCCCAACAATTAATTTTTATGGAGTATTCGTAATTTGACTTTTATGTTGCGATTGATTGAGTGAATAAAATTTTTATGCAATTCAAAAAGAAATTGAAAGATGTATTATTCAATAGTAATACTAAGAGTGTTTTGTTAAGAAGAGATGGGCAGAGGGACTAATGGATGGGTTTTGGTGTTCGTTATTTGGTAGGAAAGATTTTAGGTGAGAAAGAATTAGGCAATAGATTACAATCCTCAATTTAATAAACTTTCAACCCTCTCTAATTTAGAGAGATTTTAGGAAGAAATTTCACAATCAATAGTTGGGTAGTATTCTACAACTAAAATATTCTTCTTTTCTATTTCTCACATTTCTTCCCAACTATCAAATAAGGTAAAGAATTTTGGTGTTCTGTTATTCTTATCATACAAAATACAATTATGAAAGAATGCTCTCATTTCTCTCTCATCTCCTTTCTCTAGGTGATTTAACTCATTCCTTCATATCTTCCTTTATTTCTACTATGGCCTAAGTAATCCCACCTATGATCCTACTCCTCTAACATCAGCATTTGACATGTAATTTATAAACATTCCATTGGTGAATAATATTAGATCTAATAATGGTAAGTTTTAATTCAGCAATTTAAACATGACAATATCCATGATATACACTATAAGTGAACCAAGGTTAAGAAAAATTCAAATACTTCACTTTCTTCAACGGGTTAAGTAGACAATTACTACTTTTTTCAAATGTTTAACTAAATTTACCACTATTATTAGATTCTACCACTTTTAGGAGAGAATTAGTCAAGAATCTGTCAATAATTCATCAAGAATCCATCAAGAATCTGTCAAGATTACCACTGACGTCAAGAATCTATCAAGAATCCATCAAGATTGTCAAGAATCTGTCAAGAATTTATCAAGAATCCATCAATGTCAAGAATCTATCAAGAATCCATCAAGATAGTCAAGAATCCATCAAAAATTTATCAAGAATTCATCAAGATTGCCACTGATGTCAAGAATCGTTCAAGAATCCATCAAGATCGTCAAGAATTCATTTTTAAAAAGTGGTATGGTGGTAGATTTAATTAATAAAGAAAAAAAAGTAGTATACAGCTAATTTATTCTTCTTCAACATGATCATCCCCTTTGATCCTACACCTCACTCTTCCCAATCTTATTATCTATAGAATCCAAATATTAAATTTAAGGCTAGAGTAAAAATTATAATATAATAAAAATCAACTTTTTATAATAAATCATTTAGTGAGATGATCTTTGTGAAACTAAAAGGCTCGTAGATAGGTGTTAAAATAATATTTGGGCTTTTATGAAAGATTAGAATAATTTATTTTTCCTTTGTATGAAAAATCAATTCCACTTTTAATATTTAAAATTAAATTAGTATCAAACCAAGTCATGCTATAAATGCTAGTTGTAGTTCTTTCTTAGTAATACTATCAATAACGTAAAAATGGACAAAACCTATAAATCCCTCTATCTTTTTACTTTCGCTTTGATTCTTGTCTTCTTTGAACAATCAGGTTAGTCCGTCTACAATTTATTTTTTCCTTGTCTAAATAATTTGTTTATCTCTAATTCTTGATATATAAATTGAGCATATCATTGCAATTTCCTTGTTTATTACAAGTAATATAAGTGGAATCATAACATATAAATTATTTATTTATTTTTTTCCTTATTTGTCTAATTTACTTGATTACCTTATATTCCCTGAAATTACAAATCTATCTCATGATATTTTTAAGTTATAGAAAAACTATCTTTTTTGATGTGATTATAAAGAAGTACATGATTAGATTTCAGCACCATATACTAATAAGAAATGAGTGATCGATTTGCATAATTTACGTATATGGTTTACACGTTATAGCATGTGTTGCAAACATCATACGGTGTCCAAATGCAATTTTCATTTTTAAAAAGATAATTCTCTCCAAATTGGTTATCAGAAAGATAGGATACTCGACACAATATTTACTCATTATCCCTTGTGTTTTGTGAGCATTCAAAAATTACCTTGTATCTTACAAATATCTTTTTATTTTCTCTCTATGTTATTTTTATTATAATTAAAAGAAACTTGGTAAAAAAATTTGTAAAATTCAATGTATATCTTTAGAAGAGCTATTACCATGTAAATAGACTTATATTCATGTATCAAAATTATAGCTTAAGTTCACTTAAAATATTGAAAAGAATGTATGCCTGTTCATTTTTAGTTTATTTTAATTTGAATTAATCTTCAAATGAATACATGTATATATATATATATATCCTAAAAAGGAAATTTAGTAAACTCACTGTTCCGGGGTGCTTTTTGTAATTTGATTAGGGAGAAATTAATTAAGCGTAAGAACACTTAATTAAGGATAAGTAGGATAGTGGTAGAACATAGAGAAAATGACGTGGAAAAATTGTAGCAATACAATTCCATGTGTCAGAAAATAATTGACGTCTTTGACGGCTCAACCTGTAAGTAAACAAGTATGGGTGGTTTTAATGACCATCACCATGTGTTAGATAGCCAATATTTCTGACGCAGGTGATGCCAGCCATATGGTCAGAAACAAACAAAAAGATGGTTAGTTTTTCTAACACAGGTGATTCCAGCCACTCAGTCAGAAATATAAATAAACAATAATAAAAATAAATAGTAGGAATATAAAATACTGAATTTAACGTGAATGGTTGCAAACAAGGGTTGTATATGCTATAATTCCGCTTGCTAAATAACTCAGAGTCATGAATCTGCAATTATTTAAAATACTGAAAATAACGTGAGTGGTTGCAAACAAGGGTCGTATAAGCTACAACTCAGCATGTTAAATAACTCTTCCACACGGATCTGCGACTAATTTAAATTTCTGAATTTAAATATTAGTTATTATGTTAGTTGATAAGCACTACAAAAATATAGAACGTGAGAAATTGGTCCGAAGAGTAGTCAGTACCCCAAGATCTATGGTTTGAGAAATTATGGTAAAGATGAAAAATTTTGCGATAATTTACTCACAAAATTGGGAGCGAAATAGGAGGACTAAACATGTAGAAATTTAGAATATATGAGATGGTGAAAATAACGATGATAGTAAAAATAATGGTAACGCCAAAAAAGAATATGGATTTAGGAATAAAACAAGTCAAATATATGTATGTGTAGGTTTATATGAAGATGAAGGTATATATACGTAGGTGGATATATATATATATATATGTGTGTGTGTGAAAAGAGTCAGAAAACTTATGTAAGTGTACGTGTGAATTGGTTGGATTGGTGATAAAGAGATGGGTTAAAGAAAGAAAAAAAAAAAGCCTTTCGGTAGTAAATATGGCAGCCAAAGATTAATGAGAGAAATGTGGGTATTTATATTGATTCTTGGATTCCTCAATAACAAAGAGACACTACCTATATATAGGCATATATTGAAGAGGTGGAAATGGTGGGATACATGAGAATAAATTCTCAAACTTACAATAGCTTAACAGATATCTTGAGCATGCAAGATAGTTATTGAACACCTTAACACATGTTTTGTAATGTGTCACTTTCTAAGGGAAAGGCTTTCAAATATTGACACCTATACTATGAAAAGAGTCTAATAATAATTTGACACATGGCCTTATAGTTTTGTAACACGTGGCGTCGTAATAATATGGCACAAGCTCCTTAATGATACGGCATGGACATGTCAAATTTGCTTAACTGAGTCCGTATTTACACAATTATCACATTATTTGCTACTTAATATTTTAATTAGTGACTAATTATAAAAATTTTATCACATCCCAAAATATTAAGTCCCCTGAGCTATAGTGAATGTGACCATTCACTAGAGCTCATTAATGTGAATTTTTCTCAATATTATCTTTGAATATGTCTTGGAAGTACCATATTCATGGAGAAAGAACTTCTTGAGAGAAGATGAAGCACTATTACCTTACAGGCGCATCCCAACTAGATTGGCACCCACTTGTATGTTGACAAGTCTGTTGAAGACTCTTCTATAACGAGTTGGCATAGTTAGTTAGAAAGTTTGATTAGTCAGTGAGTCGGTTGCTGAGTCAGCTGCTTAATGTATGGAAGTAGTTTTAGCAAGTTATAATCTATTACAACTCTGTTATTCTTGTACAGACTCTATACATTCAATAAAGTCCCAGAGATTAAACACTTAATCACCTTTACACAAAATCTGTCTATATTTCAATTTCTCAATTGTTAGTTTGTTACTAATTACCGGTTGCTATATATATGAACTCTTAAAATTATAGCACATGCAGCACTACTTCTCTTACAGTTCATTAATTGGCATATATATATAATATTAAAACCATGATTACATCTGTAATAGAAAAGCAGACTCAAGGACATTAATTGGTGAAACAATCTCGAGTTCCATTTGTACTTTGACTATGGCAGTACTCCCTCTTTTAGTTTCTACCAAATGTAGAATTCTATCCATATTTCCCTATTTGGTAAAGTAGGTACACGCACCAACATAATGATCGCGCAACTATTTCCTTAGTTTGTAGCCATACAATAACTTTTGTAGTTGGATAGGCAAGCAAAGCATGATATTCGCCCCAAAATGTATAGATGAAAAGCTCAAAATATATATATATATGAAATAACTACAAAAATACCGTGAAGCATAATTTTTTTGCAATTTTAACTATATTTTTCAGCTTATGTAAAATTATATCTCAGTATTTTAAATTTCTGCAAATTTGTATCTTTTGTGTGCAAATTGATTGATTTGTATTAATGTTTTAAGTTATTTTCAATAAATATTTTTTGTACTAGTCAGCAGAAATAATATATTCTTATTTCAAATTTTGTATTTAGTAAGAAATTTGTTAATCAATTTATATAAAAAAATATAAATTTATAAAAATTTAAACTATTGAGATATAATTTTACACAAATTAAAAAAATATAGTTAAATTTGCATGAAAGCTATATTTCAATTTTTTTTTCTCAGATAACCTTATATTATAATAAGGTTAATTAACAAGAGCAAATGATACAAGGCGAAACTCCATCTAGAACTTTACCTGATTAAGTTGTTTGACTATAAAGTCTACAAATATGGGCAAATATACAGATAGTAGACTTACTATTTGATGGAAATTACATGTCTATAATCAATGCATTATACGATTATACCACTCTTCCAACTATACTCGCATAGCTCACAGACTTAAGTCAAATGTTACCACGCGAAGGTTCCCAATTTGCTTTGAAAAGAGGAGTGTTTTGGATTTTATCCAATATTCTTACACTTTAATACTGATAGGAACTATGAGTAAGCTCATGATAACATATCGCTAGCTTTAGTCAGGATCCAAATAGTTATACTAAAACATTTTTATTAGATTGGTCCAACCAAACAACGCCTCGTTAAAACCTTAATAGAGTAAAACCCAGTGGAAAAAATCTCTAGGAAGGAAATAGAGTACGTTGCATGTGAGCAACACTTAGGAGATGAATTTGAGTATTGTTGAGATTAATTTTTGTGAAGCTTCAATCGTTATATTTAGCTTGCTTGCCAACAATAGTTCTTTGTAGCGGCTTGTGATGTCATTAAGAATAGCTCTTCAGAAAAATGTTTACTGCTTCCAAATTATTGTGAGCATCTCATGTAAATTATGAGGAAGAAATTGCCTTACAAAATTGAGAATTTAGTCCAATATAAAGAATAAAATCTCACATTTAGATCTAAGAGAAAATATAAATAATTATTAGGGATAAGAATAAGAAAAATAGAAACTAATGAGAGTTTCAATTAATCCCCAATATTTATTGGTATAGATAATAATTAATAAATTGGCTATATAGCAAGATATAATATCTGATGAGGAAGTTCTCATAATAATTAATTGGACACAATCCACATCTATTTTTTTTTTTTAAGTCAGAAGTATTCGTATAAAGATAAAATATAAGTATAAAATCACTGATATTATTTTAAAACAGATCATCTTGTCGTCAGCCTTGAGATATTCGACATTTCGCATGATTCTGTTTTAGTTAGGCCATTTTGTCGACAGCTTTGGCATTTCGCGTGATCTTTTTTTCAGTCAAGTCATCTTGTCGATAGCTTTTGGCATTTCGCGTAATCCGCGTAATGGCTAGGTCATATTGTCGAATAGCCTTGATGGCATATCGCATAATCCTACTCTAGCTAAATCACATTATCAATAGCCTTAGCATCTCATATGATCCTGCTTTAGTTAGATCACTTTGTTGATTGCCGTAGCATTTTGCATGACTGTATAAGTTGTCAGATAATAATTGCAGTTTCATGCAACCTCAATTAAATATTCTGGTACTAAATCTTATGAATTGCATGTACTATGTGATAGAAGTATAGAAAAAAATAGAAAGCAACTATTTATTGTAACTGAAATATTTTACAACTAACAGTCCCCAATGAAGAGGATGTTTGTAGAGTTATTATGGTCAGTATCAAAAACTTACCTAGGCCTAAAACCCAGTGAATTATTGAAGATAGTTCATATTGCCTCATTACAGAATTTGAAACTTTAATGGATTTTTCCATGGCGATTTTTTGATTTCTTGATAGTTGTTTACCAGCTTTCTGCATCAGTTGTCTCAATAGAGCCGTAGACATTTATTTAACCTCTTCCATAGTTAGGGAGTGGGTTATTCTCAGCTCTTTATTGTTGTTGCCCTGATAAAATTTTGCCTCTTTGAACTTTTTCATGGTAGGTTTTTCATACTGTATAACAATCGGATGTAGCATGACCTACTTTTTTATGAAACAAACAGAATTTGGAATTCCTTGTTTCTTTTGGCGTAGGCGGAGTTTAGACCGGCAGAGGCCATAATACCCTATCTTCTATCCACACTCATACGAGTGCAATGATTTGATTTTGTGTTAGAGATATCTCGGGAGGGGTTGGTCGATTTCTTTTGTCTTGATGAGCTTTTTCAACCAAAGTGACCTCTCCTTTTCGCTTGGAAAAAGATGGCTTGCCCTAACTCTCAGCACCAGACCTTCCAGAAGATTTATACAATTCCATTATTGTTTCTTCGGTGTTGCTTACTCTGAACATTAGTCCGGCAAAATTTGGAATGAAATGATTCTGAATATGGACTTTATATTCAGCTCGCATGCCTTTGACACACATCCGCATCAGTTCATTCTATGAGATAACTTCCTTGCAATCCAGAGCCTTTTCCTTGAATCTATTCACGTATGTTATGAGCAATTCATTTTCTTTTTGTATTATGTTGGAAAGATCAGATAAATCTAGCTTACGTTCTGCTATGAAGAATTTGGTGCAGAATATTACAATCAACTCATCCCATGTAGAGATACTGCCTGCTGGTAAATTGGCAAACTATAAATATACCCGGTCTGTGAGAGATTTTGAAAATTCTCTTAGCCTCAATTCATGGTCTCTGGCATAGATTCCGAGATCATCTAGGAAACCAACGATGTGCTCCTTAGCATTGTCTTTCTTTCCATCAAATTTCTTGAAATGAAGATTAGTGTAATCCTTTGGATATGCTTGGACAAAATATATGCAGGATAAGGAGGCTGGAAATTCACTGTTGCCATAATTTTACTAGCTTTTTCTGCCTCTGTTTTGAGCACATCTTGTAGTTGTTCTTTGATAATAAAACTATACGAATTTTCATTACTCGTTCCAGCTGGAGTTGTAACATTGGCAGGATCTTCCTGTATTGCTGGCATGGCAGGATTATGATTGTCTGAGACCAGTGAATTGTTGTTTTGACAAGAGGGGATAGGAGCAACAGTCCTCTGTTTATCTTTCTTTTCTATCTCAGCCAATTTCTGCATCATCAGCTCCTGATACTTCATCAAATTTTCTAATGTGCTTTTCATCTGAGCAAGTGTTTCTTCTTGCTGATTTGATGCTTCATTGCTTGGTAAATTCTGTTCATCAGTCATTTTGACAATGATTTTTTTTTTAAAGAGAAAATTTGGTAAAGCCTAGAAATGATTTTTTTTTTCAGACAAAGAGCGGACAGAGTTTCGAGATAAATTCTGAGATTTTAGAAATACTGAAGAATTCTAGTTTCACTTGGCTACTCCCCAGTGGAGTCGCCTTTAATGTTTCGGGGTACTTTTTGTAATTTGATTAGGGAGAAATTAATTAAGCATAAGAACACTTAATTAAGGATAAGTAGGATAGTGGTAGAAAATAAAGAAAATGACATAGAAATATTATAGTAATAGAATTCTACGTGTCAGAAAATAATTGATATCTTTGACAGCTCAACCTGCAAGTAAACAAGTGTGGATAGTTTCAATGACCATCACGACGTGTTAGATAACCAGTATTTCTGACGCAAGTGATGCCAGCTATATGGTCAGAAACAAATAAAAAGATGGTTAGTTTTTCTGATACGGGTGATTCCAACCATTCGGTCAGAAATATAAATAAACAATAGTGAAAATAAATAGTAGGAATATAAAATACTGAATTTAACGTGAACGGTTGTAAACAAGGGTTGTATATGCTACAACTCCGCTTGCTAAACAACTCAGAGTTACGGATCTGCAAGTATTTAAAATACTGAAAATAACGTGAGTGGTTGCAAACAAGGGTCGTATAATTAAGCTACAACTCAGCATGCTAAATAACTCTTCCACACGGATCTGCGACTAATTTAAATTGCAGAATTTAAATATTAGTTTTTATGTTAGTCGGTAAGCACCACAAAGATATAGAACGTGAGAAATTGGTCCGAGAAGTAGTCAGTACCCCAAAATCTATGGTTTGAGAAATTAGAGTAAAGATGAGAAATTTTGTGATAATTTACTCACAAAATTAGGAGCGAAATAGGAAGACTAAATATGTAGAAATTTTAGAATATATAAGATGGTGAAAATAATGATGATAGTAAAAATAATGGTAATGCTAAAGAAAAATATAGATTTAGGAATAAAACATGTCAAATATATGTATGTATAGGTTTATGTGGAGATGAAGGTATATATACGTAGGTGGATATATATATATATGTGAAAAGAGTCAGGAAACTTTTATAAGTGTACGTGTGAATTGGTTGGATTGGTGATAAAGAGATGGGTTAAAGAAAGAAAAAAAAAAGGAAGAAAAAAACCTTTTGGTAGTAAATATGGCAGCCAAAGAATAATGAGAGAAATGTGGGTATTTTGTATTGATTCTTGGAATACATAAGAATAAATTCTCAAACTTACAATAGCTTGACAGATATCTTGAGCATGCAAGATAGTTATTGAACACCTTGATACATGTTTTGTGATGTGTCACTTTCTAAGGAAAAGGCTTTCAAATATTGACACCTATACCATGAAAAGGATCCAATAAAAATTTGACACATGACCTTATAGTTTTGTAACACGTGGCATCGTAGTAATGTGGCACAAGCTTCTTAATGATATGGCAAGGACATGTCAAAATATTAATATTAAATTAAATATAATATAATATTATATAATATACATATATGTATTACAACCAATCATAACATGAAAAAATAATAAAAAGACTAATCATATCATGAAAAAATAAGAGTTAAACTAAGAATTTTCTAAAAATTTTAAAAATAGAATACTGATCACATTTTTTTTTTCTCTCTGAATATATATAGATAGATTGGTCGGACTTAATATAGATAGATAGATTGTAAAGTAGGGTAAGGTGTTATACCCGTACGGCCGTACGGTACGTGTATCGTACGCATCGCTAAACTACGGGTTTAACAATAAGTCAATTTGCTACGTACGCCGGCCTGCCTGAGTGAGACAAAGCGTATTTTGAGATCGTTTCTTTCAACTTCGTGTTAGCTGGGTGTTAACAGTCCGCAATAAATTAAGCTCCACAACCTCCAACCGCTATGCATGACTTCCTTCCTTTCCGCATTAAAAGCACTTCAGCCAGCTGCTAACCATATTTCTCAATCTGATCAGCTAAAACATAAAGTAACCAAAACCCCAAATCCAAACATGAACTTCTAAGCTCTCCTCCTCCTCTCCTTTCATATCTCTAGCTAGATTCCCTCCATAACTAGCTCAAAGATAATACACTAACCATGCAGAAGAAAGATCAGAACAGCACGGCAGCGGAAAATGACCGCCGCACAGCACTCAAAGCGCGAAGACGCCGGTGTCTGATCGCAGTTGGGGCTACAATCATTGTTCTGATCATGGTCTTATTCGTCGTCATCCTCGTCCTCGCCTTGACGGTGTTCAAGCCAAAAGAACCGAAAACCGAGCTTCTCTCGGCCGCTGTCAACGGCGTCTCTCCCCGCTTATCGTTCCCCGTCATTCGCATCGAGCTCAACGTCACACTCGACCTCAAAATCCTGGTTCGGAACCGGAATTATGCCAGCTTTCGGCACGGTGGCGGCAAGAGCGTGCTGCTGTACCGGGAGCACCAGGTGGGGGAGGCTGACTTCTTCCCGGGTAATATTCCTGCGAGAGGCTCCGCCACGCTTCCTTGCCGGCTGACGATCGAGGTGGACGAGCTCGGTTCGGACTTGGGCGGCCTGATCAGCGATGTCCTCGCCGGCGAGCTTGCGATGGAAACGAGGACGAGGATCCCCGGCAGGGTTACCTTCCTTGGATTTATCAAGAAACATGTCGTGGCAGTATCGGTTTGCCAGTTCACCGTTGGTCTCACTGACTTGAAGGTCCGGAGCCAGGTTTGCAAAAGCAAGACCGAAAAGTGAGAATATGTCGGTCGGGGATTACTAAAACGACGAAGCATTAATTGGCGGATACTATAGAAGGATGATTAACAGGTTACCTAATATTCTGACCTTACAAAAAAAGAGGGAGGAGGAAAGATCTCACAATACCTATGGGCTTCGAGTCAGAATCTTGTATGAACTTCTCCACATACCTCTCTTACTTTATGTACACACAC
>JXTC01000942.1:2384-13353 GCA_002914845.1 Trema orientale | reverse complement strand
ATAAAACTTATTAATCTTTATACCCTTAATTTCCTTAGAAAATATTAATATTTAAATCATGTTTGGTCCTCCTCCTTGGTATAGTTCTTAACTCAATGACATAGCAGGTATCCTCTTAATAAATTCATTTGAGCCTTACTGATGCAGCGCGTCATCAGTTCGAGTTTTTCGAACACTACAATCAAAATAAGTGAGAATTGGAGTTTCCAGTAGACCGCCGGTAGTTTCTGGTCTATCGCCCAAGTCTACTATCCAACAAGTAGTCTACCGATTTTTTGTTCAAAGCAGTGATTTACTCTCTGGAGGAATCGATAGACAGGATCGGTCTACCGCCAGTTTTCGGTAGACAGAATCGGTCTATTGCTCAGGCTACTGGTTCACGTTTTCAGCAATTTTTATTGCCTGTTTTTGCCTTTTTTCCTTTATTTTGTTACCAGATTCTGAATATTTTAATACTTTTGATAGGGTTTCGTGTTTTATCTAGTTTTCCTACATATTGTAAGCCATAAGACCTTTTTAAGAGGAGGTTTTAAGTTTGGAATCGATTAATAAAATTCAAGAGAGAGTATCTCTTTTCTTCCCAAATTTCCAGTATTCTGTGAGAATCAACGGTTGTTTGAAGCCTATTTCCTGGTATTCGTGAGCGAATCAACAGGCTATAGTAGGTTGTCCCCAATTTTCCGAAAGATCTTTCTCATCAGACGTTTCTACTACATCAGTTGGTACCAGAGCCGCGTTTGTTCTTAACAAGATGCCGCCAAGAAGACGCCCAGCCAACGAGGTCCCCTTGGATGAAGTCTATGAACATGATCGGATGACGCAATTGGAGCAACAGGTGGCTCAATTAATGGAGCAGGTGGCTGCGTTATTGGCTCTCCAAAATCAACCCCAGAATCGTAACTAACACGATTCAGGGAGTGATGGTTTTAGTGGTGATGAAGAGTACTATGAAGTAGCCCCGCCACGTCGGTGTAGGGTTCATATTCCTACACGAGAGGATGATAGACGGCGTTGGGAGACGGGAATGCGTACTGAGATTCCTGAATTCCATAGTAATATGCAACCAGAAGAATTTCTAGATTGGGTATGTACCGTAGAAGAAGTTTTTGAGTTCAAGGGAGTTCCTGAGAACAAAAAGGTTTTGTTGATCGCGACAAGGCTTCATGGTAGAGCCGCTGCATGGTGACAACAATTGAAGATGACAAGGACCAGGTTGGGGAAGTTAAAGATTATGGAGTGGGATAAGATGAAGAAGAAGATGCGTGGTGATTTTCTGCCCTATAATTTCCAAAGGTTGATGTACCAAAGATTGCAAAACTTACGGCAAGGAACCCGCACCGTAGATGATTATACAACTGAATTCTATCAGTTGTTAGTGCGTAACGAGACTCAAGAGACGAACGATCAGTTGGTTGCTAGATATATTGGAGTTTTGCGTCCTCAAATTCAAGACACCGTGAATTTATTCGATCTAATCAACGTGTCTGTAGCACACCAGCGGGCACTTCAGGTGGAGAAACAAGCCTTGAGAAGGTAGCACGTCTTTAGGTGGTAATAACAGCAGCAGCAGCAGCCAAGTTCGAGCAAATAAAGGTAACATTCCAACCAAAGGAGTCCTCCTAATACCACTCAATCTACTAGAGCAACAACTAGTAGAATTAAATGCTTTGGGTGTGCAGAAACGGGTCATAGACAAGCAGATTGTAAAAAGTCTGGTAAGAGAGCTTTATTTGGTGAACCCGGAGAAGTGGAGGATGATGTGGAGATTGGTGAGGAGCCAAATTTTGATGAAGGCACAGTAGAGGAAGAATATATGGAGGGTGATACTGCGTCGTTACTTGTCGTTCAGCGCTCTTGTTTGACACCACGAGCTCCAGAAGATGATTGATTGCGAAACAATATTTTCCAGTCAACATGCACCATTATGGGTAAGGTGTGCAGGTTCATTGTTGATGCTGGTAGCTGTGAGAATATTGTGTCTAAAGAAGCTGTGCAGAAACTAGGGGTGAAGACTGAAAAGCATCCCAAGCCTTACAAGTTAGTTTGGCTAAAGAAGGGAGGAAAGGTTACAGTCTCACAACGAGCTGTAATTCCTTTTTCCATTGGGCAAAATTACAAGGATGAGGTCAAGTGTGATGTGGTGAACATGGATGCATGCCATTTATTGCTAGGGAGACCATGGCAGTATGACAGGAAGGTGCTCCATGATGGGTGTAGCAACACTTATAGTTTCTACTTCAATGGTACGAAGATTGTTCTACTACCCAGCAAGACTAATGAAAAGCCAACACCTCCTGGGATAGTGCCAATCTCTTATCTTTGGCTAAGTTTGAAGCAGAGATGGAGGATTCTAGATATGTATATGTGTTGCTTGGAAAGGAGACAAACACTAAGGTAGCCATTCCAGAAGAGACAAAAGCACTAATTGAAGAATTCAATGACGTGTTTCCTGTCAAGCTACCAGACGGGTTGCCACCCTTACGTGATATCCAGCACCAAATTGACTTGGAACCAGGTGCTGCATTGCCTAATAGACCGCATTACAGAATGAGTCCTAGTGAGCATGAGGAGTTGAGACGACAAGTAGAGGAGTTGCTAGCTAAGGGACACATCAGGGAGAGTCTTAGCCCGTGTACGGTACTAGCTTTGTTGACGCCTAAGAAAGATGGTTCTTGGCGTATGTGTGTAGATAATCGAGCAATCAACAAGATCACTGTGAGGTATAGATTTCCGATTCCTCGGCTAGATGACTTACTTGATCAACTTAGTGGAGCTACTATTTTCACTAAGCTAGACTTAAAGAGTGGCTACCACCATATTCGAATACGGCCTGGAGACGAGTGGAAGACGGCATTCAAGACCCGAGAGGGGTTATATGAATGGCTAGTTATGCCATTTGGATTGTCCAATGCACCAAGTACGTTTATGAGAGTAATGAACCAGGCCCTGCGACCTTTTATTGGTAAATCTGTGGCAGTTTATTTCTACGATATACTAATTTATAGTGCCAATCCTGAGTTACATCTTTAGCATATTCGGGAAGTTTTAACCGTTTTACGTCGAGATAAGTTATTTGCTGCAGTAAAGAAGTGCATATTCATAACTTCTGAAGTATTATTTTTAGGATATGTGGTTTCTAGTAATGGGTTGCAAGTTGATGAGTCCAAAATAGAAGCAGTGAGACAGTGGCCTCAACCGATAACTATCACAGAGGTACGGAGCTTTGATGGATTAGCAGCTTTCTATCAGCGTTTCATTCCGCACTTCAGCAGTATTATGGCCCCAATAACTAATTGTATGAAGGGGTCGAGGTTTCAATGGACTGAAGAGGCTGAGAAGGCATTTCAACTTATTAAGGGGCGTCTAATGACTGCACCTTTGCTAGTATTGCCGAATTTTTCCCAGCCATTTGAGTTACACTGCGATGCTTCCAAGGTAGGCATTGGGGCTGTTTTGAGTCAAGCAGGGAAACCCGTAGCTTACTTCAGTGAGAAACTATCTGGGTCTAGAGCACGCTATAGTACATATGATGTGGAGTTCTATGCTATAGTCCAGGCAGTGAAGCATTGGAGGCATTATCTGTTTTAGTGAGAGTTCATTCTGCATACCGATCATGATGCTCTTAAGCACCTTCATAGCCAAGACAAGGTTTCTGCTAGACATGCATCTTGGTCAGCTTATTTGCAGCAGTTTACTTTCATGCTCAAACATAAGGCGGGAGTTACAAATCGAGTTGCAGATGCACTGAGTCACCGGAGTAGTCTATTGACCACTATGAAAGTAGAGGTACCGGGTTTGGATACATTCCGTGATTTACTTGAGATTGACCCTTTTTTCTCTGTTATTGTGGCTGCGATAAAGGCGGGAGAAAGAACAGACTACTTGCTGCATAATGGTTATCTCTTTCGGGGTACTCAACTTTGTATCCCAGATTGCAGCTTGAGGCTCCATATAATTCAAGAGCTTCATAGAGAAGGCCATGTAGGGCGAGACAAAACTCTGAAGTTGGTGAAGAGTTATTACATTTGGCCAACCATACGCAGAGAGGTAGAGAGGTTCATAGAGCATTGTCGCATATGCCAAGTGTCAAAAAAGGGAGCAACTAATGCTGGATTGTATATGCCATTGCCAATTCCTACACAACCTTGGTCAAATGTAAGCATGGATTTTGTGTTGGGGTTGCCAAGAACACAACGAGGTAATGATTCTATCTATGTGGTAGTCGATCGTTTCTCGAAGATGGTGCATTTCCTTCCTTGCAAGAAGACTACAGATGCAGTTAATGTAGCATAGTTATATTTTCGGGAGGTGTATCGATTACACGGATTGCCTACTTCCATTGTTTCTGACCGTGACACACGCTTCATTAGTCACTTTTGGCGTAGCTTATGGAAGATGGTGAACACTCAGCTGAATTTTAGCACGGCTTATCATTCCTAAACTGATGGACAGATGGAGGTGGTGAATCGTTCTCTTGGAGATATGCTGAGATGTTTAGTTGGTGAGCATGTGAAAAGTTGGGATTGAGTTCGAGTTTTTCGAACACTACGATCGAAATAAGTGAGAATTGGAGTTTCAGGTAGACCGCCGGTAGTTTCCGGTCTACCGCCCGAGTCTACTGCCTAACAAGCAGTCTACCGATTTTTTATTCAAAATAGTGATTTACTCTCTGGAGGAATCGGTAGACAGGATCGGTCTACTGCCAGTTTTCGGTAGACAGAATTGGTCTATCGCTCAGGCTACCGGTTCGCGTTTTCAGGAATTTTTGTTGCCGGTATTTGCGTTTTTTTCCTTTATTTTGTTACCAGATTCTGAATATTTTAATATTTTTGGTAGGGTTTCATGTTTTATCTAGTTTTCCTATATATTGTAAGCCATAAGACCTTTCTAGGAGGAGGTTTTAAGTTTGGAATTGATTAATAAAATTCAAGAGAGTGTATCTCTTTTCTTCCTAAATTTCCGGTATTCTGCGAGAATCCACGGTTGTTTGAAGCCTATTTCTTGGTATTCGTGAGTGAATCAACAGGCTATATTAGGTTGTTCCCAATTTTTTGAAAGATCTTTCTCATCAGACGTTTCCGCTACATCACTTACCCTGTCTTGGAATTAACCTCAAGGGATTTGACCTCCCTCTTGTTTGGCTCACCCTGTCTTCGACTTAACTTCAAGGGATTTCACCATATTGACCTACTAGATTAACAAGATAAGAACCATACCTCTTTTTAAAATAAATAACATTTAGGATATAAGATTCTTTATTAAAACTATAACCTGTAAATAATTATTTTGTGTATAAAAATATGACATGCCTCATGAAAGTGATATATCATAGATATTTTAAATTATATAAAGCTTAATGTCATAGATATATCACCTTTAATATATACAATCATATACATATGTTCTTGTGATGCTTGAGTGGAATTTTCACTTACCTTTGGTCCTTGAACAAAAGTAAGATGAAAGGTAGATTTCCGCTTCAAGAGTAGTTTCATGTGCTTAAAGGCCTAGTCATAACATCCAATTTCCTTTTAATACCATTTTCTAATGAAAATAACTATTAAAGATATCATATAATCAGTCACCAAATATATCAACTAATATATAAATAACATATCCTAATAGTGAACGAAAGAATAATTTGATTCCATATCTCTAAGTATACTTAACATCACAGAGGACCTATTTTCTTATACACAAAATAGCATATATGTATATATATAAATAATAATTCATGATCATCAAGTATTAGATTTCTCCAGTAATCTTTTATTTCTTATTTGAATAATTATGCTCATATAATAATAATGCAAGCTGGTACAATAATTAAACCTCTCAGACTCAATTTCTAATAAATAAGAGGCTACGTTAAATAAATCTATGAGCATAAATTTACACCATTCAAGATAGTAGACATTAACGTTTTATATAATTAGTAGTAAAGATCAATATATACACATAAAGCTCAATTCAAATTAACTAGCTATTAAGATCCAATAATACTAAACTCATAAAATAGACAATAATAAGCTGCACTACAGCCGTTTACATCCTCTCTCTCTCTATATATATAAGTAAGTATATAAATATATCCATATACATAGATATAAGCAGTCACATATATTACTGCAATAATTTTCTCGTTACGGAATATATATATATATAATTCTAATTAGTGTACCAAGTAATTAAAAGTATCTAAAGAACATTAATTAAGTACATAGAATTTATAGATATTCTTTTACCTTATTGCTGATTACTATGCCAACTCAATCAGTAGCTCATGTCATGAGTTTAGAAAACAACTAATACAAGTCCCTTTAGTTAGGGAAGGCTTGACTTTGTTCTTGGCTTCTCTCACTTTTTCTTTTAACTTTTTTATTCTCATTCTCTTTGTTTCTCTCATTCTCACTTGTTCTCTCCCTCAAAAAGCCTAGACTCTCTCTCTCTCTCTCTCTCTCCCTCTTTATTATTTTTGCTTCTTTCTTCATCTCAACAAGTTGACATCCTCATTCTCTATCAACCTCTCCCTCTTGTTTGAGTCTCTCATCCACAAGACATAAGTGGATGCCAACCACCTCCTAGCCTAAGAACTCTAGTCAACAACCTCCTCACAGTTGTCTTACGAAACTCCTCTGGTAAGGTTTTGGACAAGTTTCTAATAAAATATTGTTGAAGTTTTTGGGATTATTTAGAGGAGATACTATTGTAATATTGGAGTAGATATGGTGAAAATAGTTGAAATACTTGTGATGATTTTCTAAGTTTTGGTATTGAAACTTAAGTGATAAAATTAGTGTAAATGAGCTATAAGTAATGAGCCGAAAGTTTGTTGATATTGAGATGGGCCTTGGGCCGTGAAGAGAAAAATGATAGTTTTCTAAATATTTCTAAGAAGTAGGCATATTTATAATGGGATAATATCACTTTTATACCTTGTATTTTGACACTTTATTCAGTTTGTACCTTGTATTTTGGTCATTATCAATAATGACTCTTAAATTTAATATTTGTTACAATTTTTAAACGGCATCTTGATAAATTAATTGCTCTAAATTAGTGTTAGGATATAAATTTATAACAGATTTCAAATCTAAAAGTCAATGTTAATAATAACCAAAATACAAGGTACAATTTGAACAAAGTATCAAAATACTAGGTATAAAAGTGATATCCCATTTATAACTAACCAGAAACGTTAGTATTTTTCTAATATTTTCATAAAAGTGATATTTTTGTAATTTTCAGAATTAAGGCCCAATTAAGGCTCGATAGCTTGAAATGAGGTTTCGACTTCAAATTTGGATTTAGTGAGCTCAAGAGACGAGCTTTGATGTATAACATGGATATGTTTTAATATAGTATGAATTTCGAGACACGAGACTCATGAATAGTCTCATTTTACGTGCCAGAGGTCGGGTTTCGGTCCGAATCCAAATTACTCGAATTATATACCTAATCTAGCTATTTTGGGTGCTAGGAATATAGTGGTGTAGTCCGTTTTACTATTTGAGTCTCTGTTGGAAAATTCAACCATCAAAGTGACCGAATCAGATTTTTGAAAACGCATTTCATGAATTAAACTAATTAACGGGAGATTCTATAGGCACTGATAGCTTAACATAGTTATCATCTTGGGTACATAGTCTTTGCATACACAATAGACACATCACAATGTTGGCAATGATAATTGATAAAATCTGTAGTAAAGGATCAAGGCATGAAGACCCAACGTGGATATGTGAATTTTTAATCTTCTTATTGTTATTGACTGTTCACTTATCAAATAAGAAGGTAGTACTAGGTTGTTAGATACTTTTATTTATTAATTTGGATTTGGTCTTTTGGTATATATGCATGCTTTTTGAGCTTCTAATGTTTGTTTGGTGTTCTCTCAATGTCCCTTTCAAAGTTTGTTGTTAACTTGTGGAATCAGCTTGTTAAGTAAATTAGAATTTTGAGCCTTTAAATTAGATTTGTATTTGAAGCCTTGAAAAGAAATTTATCAATGCTTAGCTTAGCTTGGGTTTCTGTACTTGCATATGCTTCTTTATTGATATGCATTTTTTTTTTCAAAAAACAAACAATTATTTAATATAATAATAAAAAGTGACAACAGTGGAATGATAAGTTCCCATAGAAATTAGATAAACATAATTCCTTAATGATATGCATAAATGCTTTAAATTTGAATAATGAGTCTTTTTAGTCATTTTTGACTCGAGTAAGAAATTATGTCTTTTTCCTTTTAACTTTTTGAAAAAAAAAATCAGTAGAAACATGGGCTAATGGTTTTATGATGTATTTTTTGTATTAAAAGTTGACATTTAGTTGGGCTTTTGATATGGTGTATATTCAAATTTCTTTGGAACAATATTGTTGTGTTTTGTGGACCATAGCAACTTATGTTTTGTTCTTGACAGAGTTTTACATTCCAAAATAATATTTTGCAAAATATAAGCCATATATTTTCTCTGCAAAACATTTATGTGTTTTGGATCTGATTTCGGGTTGCTTTTCAATGAGTTTGGATTGGTAAAAAATTACTTTTTTAGTTGCTCTACCTATATTATTTATTTATTTTTTTCTTTTACTATAGAATTTCCACAAACGTATTTTGTTATTAGAGGAGTTGGTGATGGATTCTTTTTATTTCGGTAAACATAATGGTTATAATTTTGTTAACTAATTCTGGATAGGTTGTCTAATTTTCTTTCCATACCTTGTTTTGTTATCTGTTCTTGCAGTTGAGGGATTATCTAAGGTTAGATTTTTCAATACTAGGGTTTTGTCTCGTTTTGAATTATAGAGGTTACAGACTAGATTTCTTTGTTAGATTTTCTTGAAAGTTTATGTTCTAGAGCTTCTATAGCAGATAAAAGGGTGTGGACTTGTGATTCTTTGGGCTCATTTTCATGTAATTTTTATTTTTGTGCATTGATTGACATTGAGTCTCCCCATTTTTAAGACTTTTATTTATGTATAATTCTAACATACTATACAAAATAAAGGTATTTGCTTGACTGGTTTTTCAATAAAAAACTATACTTTTGTAGTGCAAAGAAAAATACCTAAAAGGCTTCTTTTGATTTGGAAATTCTACCTTTATTCCTCTACATAATGCTTCTATTGGGTTGAAGAACCTCTCGAAGTTGAATACCGTGTATGTTGTTTCTTGTGACCTTTTTCTATATCATTTAGAGATTCAATATATATCGGGTAACTTTAGACCATAACCATCCTTCATAGATTTCTATGTACAGCCAAGGAGCTGTAGTAGTTCAATGAAGGCTGCTGGTGTGCTAGAAGCTTCCTATGAAGAACTTTTGGGGCTTGTAATGAGCATGGATGGAACTCAGTTTGAGTAGATATATTCCTAATCTAGTTAGAATTTTTCATGAATATTGCTAAAATCCAATTATCTTTGTCTGTGTAGTGTATGCAACAAAAATGTTATTTCTCTTTTATTCTATGCTTACTTAATTGCTCCTATAGCTCGGGATGTCTGTATGCATTACAATTATTGAACAAATGAATTCATACCTAGTTTTTGAATTGACTAGTAATGATACGTTTTAAATCTAATCGAAGGGTTCAAAAGTTAGATCTGCATCTTTTTTACTTGTTTCGTAATAATGTGAATTTGTTATCTAATTCTAAGTTGCCATATCCGACATTTCAGGTTAGCTTTATAAGCTTGAACTATTTACGTACCCTCCCTTATGTATTGAATTTGTAGTATTTATTTATGTGTTATTGCATGGCAATGGCTGCAATTCCTATTAGCAATTATTTTAATCAATTTAAGGGTATTTCTTGATATGTTTGGTTTTTTAGTATTCCAGTATATTTTTTCATTATGTACAATTGGGACTGCAGTTTCTAGTATGATAGGTTAGTCGAGGAGGTAGATGGACACACAACATCTTGCAGCTTAGGAGATTGTTTAAAGGTACAGAAACTTGAATACTATATTACATGATTCTGAGAAGTCGGAGGTGAAGGAGACGTCATAACCTTACTTAGGTACTACTTCTAACAAAATATTTAAGCTAATAATTTTTTTGTTGAATAGTTCACCTCATCTATTATATATATATACATATTATATGTGTTGCCCATTTTTTCCATTTAATTTGTCCCACGTCATATATAATTTCTCTGTCCACATGCTTGTGACCTTGCACGTATTTATTTGAAAAAAATTTCTTGCTTTTGAAGCACTTTCTTATAATATTTTTGTGTATTTTAGGTTGTTTTGGCAACTCATATTTGTCCTTTTTCTTTTTGGTATATAATGGAAGTAAAACTTTGGACAAAAGAAGAGGTAGCCCCTTATTTAAAAGCGATGAAATATTTTGCTTGCAAGTATGAACTTTAAACTTATGGATAATAGAGTGATTTGAGTGCGTAAATTGACTTCTGCATATTAGATTTGTGAGATCTATATCTTACGATTGGTAACACTATGATCTTCTTTTCCAATTTATGATTGATAAACAGTAAAAATGTACTTTTGGTTACTATTGTACTATCTATTTACTAAACTGGAACTTTATAGGAGAGATATGTAACTAATCCAATTTACTAAGGCAACTTATTGAGTTCAATTAGGTTCTTAAGACTGTGGGAATTTCATCTTGAAAGTAAAGGAAGAGTATGTTTTGCGTTTTTGTTTAAATATTGTCCTGCAATATATTGTGGTTTAGGTGCAATTTGCACTATTTTTCTTTAGTAGAGTCTAAGTAAGAATACCTCTTTCTTGTATGTAATTTCTCTCACTCCGTCTCCATCTCCATCTCCCTCTCTCTCTATATGCATAAGTATATTTGATTTGTTTGTTTGTTGTCCATATTTTCTTAGTCTTCTATTTTCTCTTTTCTTTTCTTTTTTTTTTTTGATGATGAGTTAGCTATCTATGTTGTCTTAAGTTTTCATAATTTTTGGATTAAATATTTAGTTATATATG
>JXTC01000941.1:0-12082 GCA_002914845.1 Trema orientale | reverse complement strand
ACTTATCAACAAATATGATTTTAATGCATGTGCATATAGTATTACTATTCATGAATGTATTCTTTGTTCTTCTCACACACCAAGCTCTCTTTTTGTGGGTATTAAACCTTTATACTGCATCGGGACACTTCAACAGTCATTAGTGTAATAACACGTATGTAATGCACATAACATAAGGAATGAGCATATTACTATAAAAGTGGTATTAATGACTTCTAGATACCTAATTTGCAATTAGAACATGTTTATTATTGGCTTAGTATGCATGTGAGAATCTTGGGCACCACAATTTATTGGTCTAGAACTCAATTCGTTGTATCTAGTACCTTTCCCAATTGGCAATTTTCGGTCAATTTTTGTAGTTCTCTCTGGAGAGAGTTCAAAACAAGGAGTTTATTGCTCGAAACTTACCTAATGTCTCAAGGTACCAAATAAAAAGTATTTGTTGGTCTAGAACTCAATTCATTATTTCGAGCACGTAGTTTTCTGAATTGGTAATTTTCGGTCAATTTTGGTCATTCTCTTTGAGAAGAGTTCGAAACAAGGAGTTTGTTACTCGAAACTTACCTAATATCTCAAGGTATCAAATAAAGAGTATTTGTTGGTCTAGAACTCATTTCGTTGTATCTAGCACCTAGTTTTGCCAATTGGCAATTTTCGTTCAATTTTTGTCATTCTCATTGGAGAGAGTTCAAAACAAGGAGTTTGTTACCCGAAACTTACCTAATATCTCAAAGTACCAAATAAAGAGTATTTGTTAGTCTAGAACACAATTTGTCGTATCTAAAACCTAGTTTTCCCAATTGGCATTTTCCTGCCAATTTTGTACATTCTATTTGGAGAGAGTTTAAAACAAGGAGTTTGATGCCCGAAACTTTCCAAATGTCTCAAGGTACCAAATAAAGTGTACTTGTTGGTCTAGACTCAGTTCGTTGTATCTTGTACCTAGTTTTCCCAATTGGCAGTTTTCGGTCAATTTTGGTCGTTCTCTTTGGAGAGAGTTCAAAACAGGGAGTTTTTTGCTCGAAACTTACCTAATGTCTCAAGGTACCAGATGAAGTGGGTTAGCTCAAGTGGTAAGAGCACCCACTACCTAGGATCACGGTCCTAGGTTCGAGTCACACCGGGGTAGGAGTGAAAGCCAATTATCCCTAATGGGGTGGGGTGGGGATTAGGTAGTATTAGGTATTTTCCTTTAATTTGTAATAAGTGGAGGTCATTAGTTAAGCCCCACTTTTTTAAAAAAAAAGAAAAATATCTCAAGGTACCAAACGAAGAGTATTTGTTATCGAGAACTCAATTCGTTGAATCTAGCACATAGTTTTCCCAATTGGCAATTTCCGGTCAATTTTGATCATTCTCATTAGAGAGAATTCAAAACAAGAAGTTTGTTACAGAAACTTTCCTAATATCTCAAGGTACCAAATAAAGAGTATTTGTTGGTCTAGAACACAATTTGTTGTATCTAACACCTAGTTTTCCCAATTGGTATTTTTCGGTTAATTTTGTTCATTCTCTTTTGAGAGAGTTTGAAACAAGGAGTTTGTTGCCCGAAACTTTCCCAATGTCTCAAGGTACCAAGTCAAGAGTATTAGTCGGTCCAGACTCAATTCGTTGTATCTAACACCAAGTTTTCTCAATTGCCAATTTTCTGTCAATTTTGGGCATTCTCTTTGGAAAGAGTTCAAAACAAGGAGTTTGTTGCTCGAAACTTACCTTATAGGTCGGGGTACTAAATAAAGAGTATTTGTTGGTATAGAACTCATTTCACAGTATCTAGCCCCTAGTATTCCCAATTGACAATTTTTGGTCAATTTTGGTCGTTCTCTTTGGAGAGAGTTCAAACAAGGAGTTTATAAACCGAAACTTACCTAATTTCTCTAGGTACCAAGTAATGAGTATTTGTTGGTCTCGAACATATTTAGTTGTATCTAACACCTAGTTTTCCCAATTGGCATTTTTCAGTCAATTTTGTACATTCTCTTTGGAGAGAGTTTAAAACAAGGAGTTTGTCGCCCGAACCTTTCCTAATGTCTCAAGGTACTAAATAAAGAGTATTTGTTGGTCTAGAACTCAATTCGTTGTATCTAGTACCTAGTTTTCCTAATTGGCAATTTTTGATCAATTTTTGTAGTTCTCTTTGGAGAGAGTTCAAAACGAGGAGTTTGTTGCTCGAAACTTACATAATGTCTCAAGGTACCAAATAAAGAGTATTTGTTGGTCTAGAACTTAATTCATTGTATCTAGTACATTGTTTTCCGAATTGGTAATTTTCGGTCAATTTTCGTCATTCTCTATGAAAAGAGTTCAAAACAAGGAGTTTGTTGCTCAAAACTTACCTAATATCATAAGGTATCAGGTCTTATATGCGCTAAAATTATCTCTCCGAATCAATTTGGTTTTGCTCCGGGAAGAAACATTAGAGACTGTATTGTTGGAGCTTCAGAATGTTATAATTGCTTAGACAAAAACAGTTACGGAGGAAACTTTGCTATGAAACTTGACATTAGGAAAGCTTTCGATACCTTGAGATGGGATTTTATTAAGGCTGTCCTTTTATCTTTTGGCTTTGATGTCTCTTTCGTGAAGTGGGTGGATAACATTTTCCATTCAGCTCGTCTATCCATTTTGATCAACGGGACTCCACATGGTTATTTCCCTTGTTCCCGAGGTGTTCGTCAGGGAGACCCACTTTCCCCTTTATTGTTTGTTTTATCAGAAGACTATCTTAGTCGCTACTTCATACAACAAATTGAGAGGGGTGCTATCATTCCAATGACTTCTACCAGAAAGGAGAAGGCTCCATTTCATTATTTATTTGCCGATGATGTTCTCCTGTTTGCTCGTGCTTCACCGTCTAATATTAAAGCAATCATTCAAGCACTCCAACATTATGAAACTATTTCAGGCCAACAGGTAAACTTCAGTAAATCCTTTATTTATTTGGGGCGCGCTGTTCCTGCCAATAGAGCTTCTGATTTCTTGCGTTCTACTGGTATGAGAAGGGGGGGTACAGTTCTCTCTTACCTTGGGGTTAGTCTATTTGCTGGTACTCCTAAACGTTGCAACTTCCAGCCGATTCTTGATAAGATTAACTCTAATTTTGAGTATTGGAAGGGTCTCACTCTCTCCATGGCAGGAAGGGTTAGTTTGATTAACTCAGTTATTATGGGACAGTTGATCTACTCTTTCCAGGTTTACAAATGGCCCAAGACACTTTTGAAGGATCTGATTTCTTCCATCAGAAATTTTCTTTGGACTGGCTCCCCTAAGACCACTAAGCCGGTCATTGCTTCGTGGAAAATGTGTTGTAAGTCTAAAGATGATGGTGGTTTAGGACTCCGGGATCCTATCATTCTAAATGCAGCTCTATTAAAGAAATTATCCTGGAGTTTAATGACTTCTGATTCTTTTATTTTTCAATTCCTAAGGGGCAGATTCTTTTCTAAAGGTTTCACCCAGCGTAGGTTTTGGAAATCTTCAATTTGGTGCGGGCTGAGAGATCATATTCAACCTCTAGTTGATGAATCAATTTGGGCAGTGGGCAGGAAATCCAAGGTACATTTTTGGACGGGAAATTGGTTGGGCTCTCCTTTAACCAATTTGATAACCTTTACAGACAATATGGAACCTAGATTGGATGCAGTCATTGGTGATGTTACTTCTGATTTTGAGTGGTCCTTACCGGACTCTTTTGTCTCCAATTTTCCACAAATAGCAGACGAAATTAGAAATACGGTAATTAGTGATTCTGACACTTTGATTTGGCGTCACTCGGTTTCTGGAACGGTTTCCTGTTCAGATAGTTATAATTCTCTGGCTGGTGTTGCTTCCAAAGAAAGATGGGGTAGAAAATTCTGGGCTTCTTTTATCCCTCCTTCTCGCTCTATGGTATTTTGGAGATTACTACAGAACAAGCTTCCGACTGAGAAGAACTTGATTTGTAGGGGTTATCTTATGCCATCATGTTGCCGACTATGTTTCAGCCATGAAGAAGATGCTGATCATCTCTTCCTGTCTTGTAAATTTGCTCAATCGATCTGGGGTGCTGTTTCCTCAGCTTTTTAGAGAAGAATTCGCTTGGATGGATCAATAATTGATCTCTGGCTAGACGCAATGGAAGCTTCCTTCAGTTCTCAAGTTTCTCAGCTATGGCGATCAGCAATCGTGAATGCTATTTGGGTGATTTGGACCTCCCGGAATAAAAGGTTATTTGATAATGAAAATATCAATATTAACAAAGCCATTGCCTCAATATGGTGTGCTGTCGGGGAGACCAATAGGATTGGTTCTGGAACAATGAGAAACACTATGGCGGAGTTACAGATTTTGAAATGCCTACATGCCCAGGTTCGGATTCCAAAGGCTCCTCGAGTCCTGGAGGTTCATTGGCGGCCTCCTCCGGTTGGTTGGTTAAAGGTCAATACAGATGGGGCTGCTTTTGGTAGTCCAGGCTTAGCAGGTTGTGGAGGCATTTTTAGAACCCCCCGAGGTTTCTTTAAAGGTGCCTTTGCTATTTCTCTTGGTAAGTGTTATGCTTTTGAAGCGGAACTGGCTGGTGCAATTCATGCAATTTCTTATGCCTGGGATTTTGGCTGGAAGAATCTTTGGCTGGAGAGTGATTCTATATATTTGGTTCACCTCTTGAATTTGCGCTCACCTTCTGTTCCTTGGCGTTGGAAGCCTTCTTGGCTAAGATGCATTGATAGGATCTCTAAGATGAATTTTCATGCTTCTCATATCTTCCGGGAAGGTAATTCCGTGGCTGACCTATTGGCTTCTAGAGCGACCAGTATTCAGGCCCCGACCTGGTGGCATAACTCTCCTTCATTTATACATGCGGCCTTCTCCAAAGACTGTTCGGGACGAAGTTCTTTTCGATTTTCTAAGTTGCCCTAATCTTGTAATACAATGTGCTCTTTTTCCTTTTCAACTGTTTCCCATTGGGTTTTACGTTGAAAGGTTTTTAATGAGGCATTGTGGGGAGGCTAAGACAATGGGTATGTTTCGACATTTCTATTTGGCTACCTCCCAGGGCTGAGTTCTTGCTTTGATTTCTTTTCCTTTATGGGATGTATCTTGGTTACTTTCTGTACTTTTTCTTTTTCATTTAATTTTAATAAATTACCAGAGGTTTCCCTCTAGGTAACATTCAGCAAAAAAAATATCATAAGGTATCAAATAAAAAGTATTTGTTGTCTAGAACACAATTTATTGTATCTAGCACCTAGTTTTCCAAATTGGCAATTTTCTTTCAATTTTTGTCATTGTCATTGGAGAGAGTTCAAAACAACGAGTTTGTTATCCGAAACTTACCTAATATCTCAAGGTACTAAATAAAGAGTATTTGTTGCTCTAGAACACAATTTGCTGTATCTAACACCTAGTTTTCCCAATTGGCATTTTTCGGCCAATTTTGTTCATTCTCTTTGGAGAGAGTTTAAAATAAGGATTTTGTCGCCGGAAACTTTCCTAGTGTCTGAAAGTACCAAATAAAAAGTATTTGTTGGTCTAGACTCAATTCGTTGTATCTAGTACCTAGTTTTTCTAATTAGTAATTTTTGGTCAATTTTGATCGTTCTCTTTGGAGAGAGTTCAAAACAAGGAGTTCGTTGCTTGAAACTTACCTAATGTCTCAAGGTACCAAATAAAGAGTATTTGTTGTCGAGAACTCAATACGTTGTATCTAGCACATAGTTTTCCCAATTGGCAATTTTCGGTCAATTTTGGTCGTTCTCATTGGTGAGAATTCAAAACAAGAAGTTTGTTACTCGAAACTTTCCCTATATCTCAAGGTACCAAATAAGGAGTATTTGTTGCTCTAGAACACAATTTGCTGTATCTAATACCTAGTTTTCCCAATTGGCATTTTTCTGTCAATTTTGTTCATTCTCTTTGGAGAGAGTTTAAAACAAGGAGTTTGTTGCCCGAAACTTTTCTAATGTCTCAAGGTACGAAATCAAGAGTATTTGTTGGTCTAGACTCAATTCGTTGTATCTAACACCTAGTTTTCCCAATTGCCAATTTTCGGTCAATTTTGGTCATTTTCTTTGGAAAGAGTTCAAAACAAGGAGTTTGTCTAGGATGTGTTCTCACGCAAAATGGAAATGTCATTGCTTATGTCTCTAGGCAACTGAAGGAATATGAAAAGAAGTATCGTACTCATGATTTAGAGCTAGCAGCAGTTATCTTTGTACTAAAAATTTGGAGACACTATCTTTATGGGGAGAAATGTGGGATCTACACAGATTACAAGAGTCTCAAGTACTTCTTTACCCAAAAGGAACTGAATATGAGACAAAGAAGATGGCTTGAACTGGTGAAAGATTATGACGGTGAGATTAACTATTATCCAGGAAAAGCTAATGTAGTTGCTGATGCTCTAAGTAGGAAGTCATTGGCTACTATGACTGTTAAGTATGTTGATATAAAACATCTCTTAATGGATTTACATAAGTTAGAGTTAGAGATTGTGCCGACTAGTTTAACAGAAAGATTGGCAGCTCTCACTCTTCAACCTTCAATTTTAGAGAGTATTAAACAATGCCAGAATACGAATTCCTATTTGATGAATTTAAAGAATACAACAGAATCTGGAAAGGAGGTGGCCTTCCAGATTTCTAGTGATAGTGTAATCAGATATGGAAATAGATTGTGTGTGCCTAGTGGAATTTTTAGAAAGGCGATATTGACGGAAGCTCATACCACTCCGTACTCTATGCATCCTGGTACTACAAAGATGTATAGGGACTTAAAGATGCATTACTAGTGGCCTGGTATGAAGAAATATGTGGTTGAGTTTGTAGAATAGTGTCTCACGTGCCAACAAGTTAAAGCTGAACATCAAAGACCCGCTGGGAAATTAAAGCCTTTGAACATACCCTAATGGAAATGGGAAGAGATTGCTATGGATCTTGTTGTTGGACTTCCTAAGACAACTAAGGGATATGATGCTATTTGGGTGATTGTGGATAGATATACCAAATCAGCTCATTTTCTTCTGGTTAGAATAACATATAACTTGGACCAGTTTGCTCGATTATATGTCCAAGAGATTGTGAGACGACATGGTATTCCAAAAGTTATTATTTCTGACCGAGATTCTAGATTTACTTCAAAATTTGAGGAGTGTTCAAAAGGTAATGGGTACAAAATTAGCATTTAGTATAGCTTTTCATCCTCAAACTGATGGGCAATCAGAGAGAACCATACAGACCCTTGAAGACATGCTCAGAGCTTGTGTGTTAGATTTCCATGGATCTTGGAGCAAATACTTGCCATTTATAGAATTTGCTTACAATAATAGTTACCAAGCGTCCATTGAAATGCCCCCATATGAAGCATTGTATAGAAGAAGGTGCAGATCTCCTATTCATTGGGATAAGATGGGGGAGAGAAAATTTCTAGGTCCAGAATTATTAAGAGAGACAAATGAGGCAGCAAAAAAGATTCGAAAAAAGATATTGGCTGTTCAAAGCAGACAGAAACGTTATTCAGATCCTCAAAGAAGAAAACTAGAATTCAATGTTAGAGATAAAGTATTCTTGAAGGTTGCTCCCATAAAAAGAATAATAAGGTTTGGGAAGAAAGGAAAACTAAGTCCCAGATATGTAGGTCTTTTCGAGATACTCGACAAAGTTGAAGATGTTGCCTACAGACTCGCTTTGCCACCTTCATTGTCAAATGTACATAATGTATTTCATGTCTCTATGTTAAGAAGGTACATTTCAAATCCTTTACATGTTTTGAATTATGAGCAATTGGAGCTAAGTCAAGACGTGAGTTACGAGGAACATCTAGTGAAGATTTTGGATACAAAAGAAAAGGAACTTAGAAACGGGAAAATTCCTTTGGTCAAAGTACTGTGGAAGAACCATGAAGTGGAGGAGGCCAGATGGGAAAGAGAGAAAGAAATGAAAACTAAGTATCCACACTTATTTGGGTAAGCAAATTTCGAGGATGAAATTTTATAAGGAGGGGAGAATTGTAGTGCCTAAGATTCTCACATGCACACTAAGCCAATAATAAACATGTTCTAATTGCATAAGAGGCATCTAGAAGTCATTAATACTAATTTCATAGTAACATGCTCATTCCTTGTGTTATGTGCATGACATATATGTTATTACACTAATGACTATTAAAGTATCCCGATGCAGTGTAAAGGTTCAATACCCTTAAAAAGAGAGCCTGGTGTGTGAGAAGAACAAAGAATACATTCATGAATAGTAATACTATATGCACATGCAATAAAATCATACTTGTTGATAAGTTGGTCAAATAGTAGTTTTTCGGTAAAATGCATTTTTCACACTTTTCGATACCAAATTCACTGTGCATTTAACACGTCAAATAACTTTAATTCAATATTTAGGACTCATTTATAGCATTTTATTTGTCGACCCCAAGTAAGCACGAGGTGGCAGTCATTGTACTGAACTATGTTTAATTGCACTAAGCTAGCTTAGATTCAGCTTAGTGCAATTTACTTAGTTTTATGTTTAATGATTGGTTATGGGACTAGGTTACACTAGATTACAATAAGATTGGCCATACGGGATTACAGGTCAAAGTATGACTAGTTTTCACCTTCTAAGCTAGGTTTCACCATTTTGGTCTACACTTGGGTATATAGGATGGACCAACAACGTGGTGAGTATACTAAGAATGTTTTAGAGCTGGACACATAGAAAGTAAGGTGCAAAATTGCTGGAATTGCCTAACACTTAGGGCAAAAACATACATGCATGCAAACTATGAAAAACACATGATCACATCATGAACGCAGCGGAAAAAATAGCGGATTTATGTTTTAAAATTTTCACATGAAAACAGTTTTCATAACCATATTACATGCATATATCATATACAAGATCATGTATAACATAAATCAAATCTAAATGCATAAATCCTAGATATGGGATTAGGGTTTACCTCTTGTAGCGTGCTCCTTCTTGATCTCCTTGTTGATGGTGATCAAACCTCCAACCCTAGATCTTCTTGTCTATGCTCTTGCTCTTGGTTGATTAAGTGAGTGGGCACCAAGTTGAATCCTTCGTTGGAGAATGATCAAGAACACCTTCTTGATCGTTTGGAACACTGGAACGTGAGATGAGAGTGTGAGATTACAGGAAATTTTTTCTCTCATCTCTAGCCTTAGGTTGGCCGAATTTTCTTTCTCCCTATGCCTTAGGCGTGTAGCTCTCTTAGAGTTATTGTACAGTTTTTTCTCCCATGTTTCTTATATATATGGGACCCAAAACTGCTAACCCGAGTCCAACTAGGATTGGGCTTGTTCTCCAATTTAGGATTTGGGTGTATTTTTATAAATATGTCCAACTCATGTAACTTATTTAAAAAAATACCAACTTCTGCATAGAATCATTATTTTACACAATTTCATGAAACTAATTTCACGAATACCACCAATCAATTAATGAGTTTTATTGAGTTAGACAAAGGACCTAATGGATCCAAATAATCTAAGCTCCAGTAATATGATAAATACATAATAACTCTTATTTTGGTATTTATACAAATATTATTAGTAAATGGGACACTCCACTAAAGGTCCAATACTGTACTCATAGAATAGATGTCATGCCTTTTATATAGATTCAATCAACTAACCTTGATTAACCGATCCATCTAGCGTATTCTATACCACACATAGAATCCCTATACAATACCGTAGTTGGATAGGTGAAATTACCGTAATACCCCTCCAACACCTATATACCTTTAAGTTACCATCTTTCTATCAAGGAATAATATTGTCGATAATTTTGTTCTCAATGGCCATTTAGATAAAATTATCAACCAATTCATAAAGTGAATACTAAGATATTAGATTTGATTATTCCATGAATCTTGAAAGAACCTAAAGTAGCATTAATGTATAGTGTCCTTAACTATTTGGTGTTCCCATCAATTCTTAAACCATAACCCCCAATATGCCAGAGTTCACCTCTAATTTCATAAAGGTTAGTCTTTTAACAAATCAAAAGGCTAAAACCCATGAAAGCGAGTCCAATCAAATATCAAGGATTAAGATCTATATGCTAAGAGCTAGTTTGTGGTAATGTAAGAATTGAGTTACGGAACTACAATTCTTTATATTATCTGGTCCAGTTCAATACACATAACTTGTTTATGTTGTATTAATGTTTCTATTAGAAGTCACATACTTCAATGATTTGAGACACATCATTCCCGTTGAGATAAACAAACACTACAACCTATAGTAAATAAAGTATTCCATCTTCATTTACAGATTGTGAACTAATTCATTTAGACTTAGATAAAGAAACAAGTCTCCCTATAATTAACACTTAATCATATTTGTTTCTTTATACACAAATAAAGTCATGGAATTTTTTTCAGATAAATAAACTATTCAACTAAGATAGTTTAATCTAGCAAATATCATAATTGCATATAAGAGAAAGTCGTTTATACTCAAAGGGTATAATCGAAAATCTGCCTATTAGAGCAAATATCCCAACAATCTCCCACTTGTCCAAAAAGCAGTTACTCAAAATAATATACTAAAAGCCCAAAATTGTTTCAAATGACCGAAATTAATAAAAGAAAAATTTAAATGTTCAACCAACAACTTAAATGACTAAGAAAAGCAATAAAGATCATAAGCTCTCTCTTCTTCGTTTTCTTGCCGGACTTCTCTCTCATCTTCTAGAAAGTCTCCACTCCTACTGATGAAGGTAGTATTGGTAGATTGTCTATACAGAATATAGCCTTTCTCTTGCTTTGGATAGCCAAGCAGAAAACACTTTTCTGAATTCTTGTAAACTTCATCTCCTGCTTTCTTACACGGGTATACTTCGCAACCCCATACCTTCAAATGCTCTAAGCTTTCCACATAGCCCATCCACATCTGAAAAGGTGTCAAAGTAACTTTATCTGATGTAGTAAAGTTGAGGATGTACGAAGCTGTCCTCAAAGCATAATCCCAATACCTTTTTGACAGCAGCGTTTCCTTGTACATCAGCTCTATGGAATGCTTGAGTCCGATGTTGTATCTCTCAGTAGCTCCTATACGACTATGCTCATAGATAGTCACATATTCATAACGAATAGCAAGATTGACTAGTGTTGGCCTCAGCAGGTCACGTAGAGAATCCATGTCTCCAAGTTCAACTTCAATCTTGAACTTCTTGACCCTGGTGTGGTGTTGTATCCGCACCTTTCTGTCAAACTAATGGAAAGCATCTGGGACTTCATCGTATTTCTTCAGAAGATATACTTGGCGGAAGTCCGAATATTCGTCAACAAAGGTGACAAATAATGTATGCTTGCTTTAGGAAACTACCTCCATAAGTTTGCAGATATGCACATGTACGCACTCTAAACATGCTTGAGCCTTCTCTTGATGAGCAGCAAAATAAAGCTTGTACTTTACAGGCTTCTTGCAGTCTTCGCAGTCTACATCGTTGCTGATATCTACTTCAGGTAAGTGACCCAACTCCATAAATCTGCGAATTTCTGAACATGGCATGTGTCCGAGTCGCTTGTGCCAGTCAATGGTGTTACGCTCATTTCTAATCTCGTTCACCATCTCTTGGAGTGTAGTAATCCTCAAGATCGAAAATGATGTACTTTGTGGCTTCGGTATCAGAATATAAAGATTATTCTGCATCTCTCTCATACAACACAATTTATTGCTATAGAAGACGTGCACCTTCTTGTCAAACATGGAGCGGTAGCCTTCTTAATACATCTTCGATACCGAAAGAGTATTTATACTAAACCCCAGTGCGTAGAAGCAATCCTTCACAAACATGGAGCTATCATGATCTGCAGATAAGCATCACCCATACTTTCAACCTGAACTCTTTGATTGTCTCCAACTACTAAATGATGACTAGCATTAGTTAATTGATTTGGTTCAATGAACCATTTCTTGTCATTACAGACATTTGCATTAGATCCTGAGTCCACCAGCCATAGATCTCGTGTATCCTTTGCTAAAAGTGATTTTCTTGGCCTTCCAGACGACCTAACTACGGAAGAAGTTCCTAACCTCTTTTCAGTAGAGGTATCCTCATATTGATTATCGTTCAAA
>JXTC01000940.1:31299-44656 GCA_002914845.1 Trema orientale | reverse complement strand
GCTATTTTTGAGTGTGTACATTATGTATATTTTTCTGAGAGGTCCACTATGTGAGTATGTATATATGTATACATCAGACTACGTATAATTATGAGTGAGTAGAATTTTCCTTTTTCTCCTAGAAAGCATAAAAAGTTTAAATTTTCCCCGATTTTGTCAGTTCCAAGTCGAGTGGCTTCTCCCGATCTCACTAAATAATTTTACGAATATCCTCACGTACGTGTGTGGGATCGAGGGACGTCACATATGGGGCTAGGTTCTACTAGATTACAATAAGATTGGCCATATGGGATTATAGGTCAAAGTATGACTAGTTTTCAATTTCCAAGCTAGGTTTCACCATTTTGGTCTATACTTGGATGTATAGGATTGACCAGGAATGTGGTGAGTATCCCGAGGATGTTTTAGAGCTTGACACATGGAAAATAATGAGCAAAATACCCAAAATACCCTTTAGAAGTTAATTTATGCCATTTCTTAGCTATTAAGTATTGATTTTGGACCAAATCTGGTCATTTCTTTCCTCTTCCTCCCCAGCCACGACTTGAACCACTCCAGCCACTTTTTATACTTCTCTCAACTCCCCGTATCCATATCTAAGAGTTTCCAAGTGGTAGAACTCAATTTGGAGTTCAAGAAAGCAAGATAGGTCTAAACTAGTCAAGGTAATTCTATTAGTTCTTCTTCCTAGGTTTTGTTTTGTTATTTCGATTCTCCACTTGGTACAACTTAAAGAATGTTTCCTCTAGGTCCTCTTGAGTCCAAAGACCAATTTCAAAGCCTTAGAAATCAGTTTTGTGGAAGTAGAAGGCAAGAGATTTAACAAAAGTTCAAACTAGTCAAGGTGAGCTTTTTGTGGAATTTAGAATTGGTAATTTATTTATATTGCTTTAACTCTTAAATAAAAGCTTTTATTTGATGAATAAAGGTTCTAGGAAATCTTATATATGGCTGGAAAAGAAGAATTTAAGTGGAGGATTAAAGTTAGACTTAAAGCCCCAAAGTTTGCTATTTATGGATTCAAGTGTTTTTAAGTATTTTCATTGTTGGTATAAGTTGTCTACACTTGTAATTTGATTTCTTCACTTGGAATGTGTAAGACATTGATCCTTTTATATAGATTACATCTTTTTATTGGCTGGTTATGATGATATACAAGTATAGAAGTGGATTTTAAACTTTGTCTAAATCGAAAAGAATTCAAGTATACCTAGGTTATTCTAATTGATCTTCTTTAAGGTGTATATGTAGGAATTGGCTCGTGGATTGTTATTTCAGGTCTTAAACTATGATTTTAATCATTTGGGGATATCCTAAAAATAGGGGAGGTGCTGTCCAAATATTTTTAAAAACTGAATGGTACCGTTTAGAAGTAAATGGACTATTTTTTATAAAAGTAGGTGACATTTTGGTTCATTTTGTTATTAGGCTTTCTCATTTTGTAAAAGTTGTAATTCGGTCTTGTGCTTATTTTCTTCAAGCATTTTACATTGTAGTGATTATCTTTGTAATAAAATTGACATCAGGTCTTCCACACAACTTGCCACAGAGGATATTGACCCTTTCCACTATCTTTTCTACTGAACACAAGGTAAGTAAAGATTTATTCTAACTGCATCACAAGAACAATAGTAGATACAAGATATTTTCTTATATGCTTATGTGTATTATATTAATTATATGTTTTTCATATGGTTATCGTAAAGTTTATGAAAGACATAAGCATGGCATAATCATTTAAGCATAATTTTCAAAGAAGTGAAGTTTTTCATGCATTGGATTTAAAGTAGTACCATTGTACTGATTTTACGAAATATGTTTTAAGTACAGTGTTTAGTCTATCTGTGTTGGGTAAGTATGGATTGCACAGGCATCCTTCCCGCATAGGTGGGTACGGCTTACTGACTGTCGGGACTGAGCATCGTACAATGAGACTTATTCGGTGCATTACCTAATCGGTCTGCCTTGAGTAGGTATGGTTTGCGTCAGCCATGTGTTTCCTTCCTGCACAGATGGGCATGGCCTACCGACTGCCGTAACTTTGTAATGTATTCAAGGGCCATAAAAAGAAATATTTTCTAAGAATAGTACATCAAAATGAAAAGTTATGAAAGAAAGAGTATAATGGGAATTTTGATGAAGTTTATACATGAAATATATTCACGAGCATGCATGATCTTTACTTGCAGAGCATTAGCTCATTTAGTTCCTGTGATGCAGGTGAAGAAATATATGATATATAGAGTTGTTGGTTGGCTAGCACGCTTTTTTGTCTCCATGATCATACAGATGTAGACGAGCTTAACTTGTGGGTGGTGTTTTCTTTGTATTTTGTTATTCTAGTATATTGTAAATATCACTGCTGATGGCAAGATAAACAGATAAGGAGTTTTTGGTTGTATATTTTGTAAAGACATTTTCAAAAAATAGTGCCACGCAATTTCTTTTGTTTTAGAGCTTGAAAAGTTTAAATTGGCCCACCCTTTTTTGCAAAATTGAAAATATGGTTTATAAAAGAATAACACTTCCTAGTTTGACCTATATAGTGATATAGTTAAGTTAGGGAGTGTTACAGTTGCGGTATCAGAGCGGAGGTTTAGTCGTTTCTGAAGACTGCCTATATATGTATGATCATGTGACAGAAAGCACAGTCAACTAGTAAGTCTAATTATTTTCATATGTGCACTTCATTTCTATTGTATAAGTTTGATTCATACATTATTATTGGCTATTATGTTTGTTTGTAAGTAAAAGGTCACTATACAGGAAATTATGCCGAGGGGTAAAGGTCAGACTAGTCAACAGAGGGTTGATCAAGAGAATGACAAAGATACTACTATTCATTGATTGACTAAATTAATGGAGAGACAGGCTCAACAAATAGGGAGACTTATAGAACGAGATCAAAGGAGAGAGGAACAATTACCAGTACAAGTTGTAGCTAGACAATAAAATCATGAACCAGCTTCTGAAAGGTTCAGGAAGAATAAACCTCCAATTTTCAAAGGTGAAGCAGATCCATTATTAGCTGAGGAATGGATTCAGAGTTTGGAAGGTATCTTTGATTACATAAGAATCTCTGAGGAGGAGAAAGTTTCTTGTGCTACTTATATGTTCCAAATGGATGCGGGCACTGATGGGATTCCATGAAGTCAATCATTGATGTTGACAGAATGACTTGGGAGAGATTTAAGGAAATCTTTTATAGGAAGTACTTTAGTGAAGCTTATCAACTTGCAAAGGCAGCCGAGTTTACTAATCTGAGGCATGGTTGTATATCTGTGTGTAACTACATAAAGAAATTTGATGAGCTATCCCATTTTGTTCCTCATATGGTGGGTACCAACGAGTTGAAAGTTAATCAGTTTTTACAAGGACTGAAAGTAGAAATATATAGGGATATTAAGATGTTTATAGGGAAAGGTGTGCCTTATGCAGAAGTTGCAGAGAAAGCCCTTGAAGCTGAGGAAGCCGAACTGAAGGTGGTAAAAGCAGTAGAAATTAGAAGAAACATAAACATAACAAGGCAAAATGCAAATTTTGGAATAGGTACTCAACCAGGGTTTATTAGCGGCAAAAGGAAATTTCCACAGGGTCAAGAACAAAGAGGAGATCCTTCAAAGCATCTAGCAATAGGTCAACAGATGCAGTCTAATTTGAATCAGAAAGTTATATGTCCCAAATGTGGAAGGCCTCATAAAGGTGAATGTTTTTATGGTAGTAGAGCGTGTTATACATGTGGTAAGACATGAAATTTTTCCAGAGATTGTCCCTCCACCTCTAGTGAACAAAAGAAAGTTCAAACTCATCTGTTTACCATGTCTGCGATAGATGCTGAGGCTGATCCATCAGTTGTAGGAGGTGAGCTCTCTCTCTCTGATATCATCACAAATACATTAATAGATCCAGGAGTTACACATTCATTTGCATCATCAGTATATATGAGAAAATTGACCAGATCACCTGAAACTTTGAATTTAAGATATTGTATAACTATTCCATCTGTGGAAGAGCAATATTCTGGTCAAGTTTTGAGGGCGTGTCTAATACAGGTAGATGGTAGAGAGTTGTGGGCAGACTTAATAGTGTTAGATATGCAGGATTTTGAGGTGACTTTGGGTATGAATTAGCTATCTAAGTATCATGCCAATATTGATTGTAATGGTAAGAGAGTAGTATTTAGCCACCTGGTGAAGAGAAATTTACTTTCCTTAGGTCTTCTAAGAAGAAAATAGTACCAATTATTTCAATGATAAAAGCAAGGAAGTTGCGTGAGAAAGGATGTATTGGTTATTTTGCAAATGTAATGGACACTCGAGAGGAACTTAAGATGAAGCCAGAGGAAGTACCAGTGGTTAATGAATTTCTAGAGGTATTCCCAGAAGATCTACCAGGATTACCACCTGATAGGGAGACAGAGTTTGTTATTGACTTGCTACCTGGTACAGCCTCTATTTCTAAAGCACTATATAGAATGGCTCCAGCGGAGCTAAAGAAATTAAAAGTACAATTGCAGGAGCTTTTGGACAATGGTTTCATACGCCTAAGCTTTTCATCATGGGGTGCTCCAGTTTTGTTTGTAACAAAGAAAGATAGGACTATGGGGCCTTGTATTGATTATAGATAGCTAAATAAGGTCACAATTAAGAATAAGTATCCTCTCCCTAGAATTGATGATTTACTAGATCAGTTACAAGGTGCTTCAGTATTTTCTAAGATCGATTTGAGATCAAGATACCATCAACTAAAGATTAAGGAAGGAGATATTCTTAAAACAGCTTTTAGAATAAGATACGGGCACTATGAGTTCTTAGTGATGCCCTTTGGCTTAACTAATGCCCTAGCTGCTTTTATGGACATGATGAACAGAGTATTCGAGGATTTCTTGGATAGTTTTGTATAGTGTTCATTGATGATATTTTGATCTACTCATGCTAAAGGGAGGAGCACATGGAGGATTTGAGAACAGTTTTGAAGATCTTGAAAAAAAAGCAATTGTATGCAAAGTTTAAGAAGTGTGTGTTCTAGTTGGAGAAAGTTATCTTCCTTGGTCATGTTGTGTCTAGAAATGGTATTTCTGTGGATCCAGCAAAAGTTGAAGCTGTAAGTAATTGGTCAAGACCTACCAATGTTTTAGAGATTCGTAGTTTCTTAGGATTGGCTAATTATTATAGAAGGTTCGTGGAAGGATTTTCTAAGTTGGCTTCTCCATTGACTCAGTTGACTAGAAAGAACATGAAATTTTATTGGGATAATGATTGTGAAAAGAGTTTTCAGGAGTTAAAGTATTGTTCGGTCACAGCTCCTATACTTTCTATACCCACTGGATCAATGGGATTTGTTGTTTATAGTGACACTTCAAAGAATGGCCTAGGCTGTGTCCTGATGTAAAATGGTAAGGTTATCACCTATGCTTCTAGGAAATTGAAGGAATATGAAAAAAAATATCCTACTCATGATTTGGAGCTAGCAGCAATAATTTTTGCACTGAAGATTTGGAGATATTATCTTTATGGAGAAGATGTCAAATCTACACAGACCATAAAAGTCTCAAGTATTTCTTTACCCAAAAGAAATGAATATGAGACAGAGAAGATGGCATGAACTGGTGAAAGACTATGGCTGTGAGATTAACTATCATCCAAGAAAAGCTAATATGGTTGCAGATACTCTAAGTAGAAAGTCATTAGCTGCTATGTCACTTAAGTATGTTGATCGGAAACATCTTTTGATGGATTTGCATCGATTGGAATTAGAGATTGTGCCTACAGGATTAATAGAGAAATTAGCAGCTCTTACTTTGCAAACTACAATTTTGGAGAGAATTAAGCAAGGCTAGAGTACGGTTCCCTATCTGACATGTTTAAAGACTAAGATAGAGTCTGGAAAGGAGGCGGCCTTCTAAATTTCTAATGACGGTGTAATCAGATACAGAAATAGACTATGTGTGCCTGATGGAACAATTAGAAAAGAGATATTAACAGAAGCTCACACTACTCCCTACTCTGTGCATCTCGGTACTACAAAGATGTATAGGTATTTGAAAATGCATTACTGGTAGCAAGGTATGAAGAAGGATGTAATTGAGTTTGTAGAGCAATGTCTCACATGCCAGCAAGTTAAAGCAGATCATCAAAGACCTGCTGATATATTGAAGCCTATACATGTGCCATAATGGAAATGGGAAGAGATTGCTATGGATCAGGTTATTGGATTTCCTAAGACAAATAAAGGCCATGATGCTATCTGGGTAATTGTGGATAGATATACTAAGTCAGCCCATTGCCTATCGATTAAAGTAACTTATAGCTTGGATCAGTTGGCTCGGTTGTATGTTCAAGAAGTCACTAGACTACATGGAGTTCCAAAGGTTATCATTTCGGACCGAGATTCTAGATTCACTTCAAAATTCTGGAAGAGAGTTCAGGAGGCTATGGGTACAAAATTGGCATTCTGTACAGCTTTTCATCCTCAAACAGATGGACAATTAAAGAGAACTATACAGACTCTTGAGGATATGCTTAGAGCTTGTGTCTTAGATTTTTATGGGTCTTACTGCTAGTACATGCCACTGATAGAATTTGCCTACAGCAATAGTTATCAAGCTTCAATTGAAATGCCTCCATATGAAGTATTGTATGGAAGAAAATGGAGATCTCCGATTCACTAGGTTGAGATGGGAGAAAGGAAATTTCTTGGTCCAGAATTAATAAGAGAAACAGCTGAAGCAATAGAAAAGATTTGTAAAAGATTATTAGCTACTCAGAATAGACAGAAGCATAATGCAGATCCTAGAAGGAGAGAGGCCATGTTTAATGTTGGGGACAAAGTATTTTGAAGGTTGCTCGCATGAAAGGAATCATGAGGTTTGGGAAGAAAGGGAAGCTTAGTCCCAGATATATTGGCCTATTTGAGATACTTGACAAAGTTGGAGATGTTGTCTATAGACTTGCTTTGCCACCCTTATGTCTAATGTACACAATATTTTTCACGTCTCTATGTTAAGGAGATATATTCCAAACCCATCACATGTTTTGAGTTTTGAGCCACTAGAATTGAGCCAAGATGTGAGCTATGAATAGCAACCAGTAAAAAGATTTTGGATAGAAAAGAAAAGGAGCTTAGAAACAAGAAGATCCCTTTGGTCAAAGTACTGTGGAGGAACCAGGAAGTAGAAGAGGCCACATGGGAAAGAGAAGAAGAGATGAAAACTAAGTATTCTTACTTATTTGGGTAAGTAAATTTCGAGGACGAAATTTAATAAGGAGGGAAGGATTGTGATGCCCAAGAATCTCACCTGCATAATAAGCCCATAATAAATATGTTCAGATTGCATAATAGACATATCATGAAACTAGTGTCAATTTCATGGTAAATTGCTTAAGCTAATTGTGAAATGCTTTCGATATGTATTATTGTACTAATATTTGTTGAAGTACTCCTATGCAATGTAAAGGCTCAGTACCTTCAAAGAGAGAGCTTGGTGTGTGAAAGGAACAAAGAATACATTCATGAATAGTAATACTATACGCACATGTGTTAAAATCATGTTTGTTGATAAGTTGGTCAAATAGTAGTTTTCTGATAAAATGCATTTTTCACGCTTTTCGGAGCCAAATTCACTGTGCGTTTAACACGTCAAATAGCTTCAATTTAATGTTCAGGACTCATTTATAGTATTTTATTTGTTGGCCCCAGGTAAGCACGAGGTGGCAGTCATTGTACTGAATTGGTGTTTAGTTGCACTAAGCTAGCTTAGATTCAGCTTAATCGCATAATGTCAAATTTGTGCATTCTAATAATTAGGCATTTATACTTTGTTTATATTATTAATTGGAGTCTAATTGACTTATTTTTATGTTTAATGATTGCTTATGGGGCTAGGTTCCACTAGATTACAATAAGACTGGCCATATGGGATAATAGGTCAAAGTATAACTAGTTTTCACTTTCTAAGCTAGGTTTCACCATTTTGGTCTACACTTGGGTGTGTAGGACTGACCAGCAACGTGGTGAGTATGCTAAGGATGTTTTAGAGCTTGACAGATAGAAAGTCATGAGCAAAATATCCAAAATACCCCTTAGAATTTAAGTTATGCCATTTCTTAGCCATTAAGTATTGATTTTGGACCAAATCTGGTCATTTCTTTTCTCTTCTTCTCCAGCCACGACTTGAACCAATCCAGCCACTTTTTATACTTCTCTCAACTCCCCTTATCCATATCCAAGAGTTTCCAAGTGGTAAAACTTAATTTGAAGTTCAAGAAAGCAAGATTGGTCCAAACTAGTCAAGGTAATTCTACTAGTTCTTCTTCCTAAGTTTTGTTTCGTTATTTCAATTCTCCACTTGATACAACTTAAAGAATATTTTCTCTAGGTTCCCTTGAGTCCTAAGATCAATTTCGAAGCCTTAGAAATCAGTTTTGTGGAAGTAGAAGGCAAGAGTTTTAACAAAAGTTCAAACTAGTCAAGGTGAGCTTTTTATGGAATTTAGAATTGGTAATTTATTTCTATTGCTTTAGCTCTTAAATCAAAGCTTTTATTTGATGAATCACAAAAAATAAATAAATGACATTTAATCCAAGAATTCAATATTGGGCCTATAGTGGTGTGCCCTAATATTAATGGACAAGGCCCAATCATAATTAAGAGTTAATTATAATAGTGGGTATATGGTCCATTGGAGTTTGGGCTTTATGGATCCATCTGGTCCCCTGTCTAGCTCAAATTAATGCCTCATAGTTATTTGAAGATCAGTTGAGCCCAACAAGCCTAATAAGCCCATTAGGGTTTACTAATCTCTCTATAGTTAAGAGAAAAGTTCTCCAACTACACAATATATGAAACACACGTGAAACACCCCCTTGAGAAGAGAGTGTCACACGCATAACAGAGAGAAAAGAAGAGAAAAATCAGCCAGTACTAGGGTTCACCATCCTTGGTGTTTTTCGACCATCTTGGGGAAATCTATTCGAGTATATTGTCTTCTTGTTCTTCTATGGATCTCTTTGTTGGGAATCAAGAAGGTGACCACCCACCGGATCAAGAAGGTGACCACCCACCCAAACGGCTTTTGAGAATAGACGGAAAGACGAGAAGGTTGTGGAGCGAATTCGGGTATTGTTCTTATCTAGGTCAAGAGTTAATTTATGTTAGATCACGATCCAAAATGTTTTGTAAAAAGAAAAATTTTAAACGACCAATTCCGCTGCGTTTCTTGATTTTACAAAACTATGGTGTTCTTGAAAATGATTTTGTGAAAATATTTTCCGAATATTTATTCCAGTAAACACTAACACTTGACTTGTGGGCAATGTTTTCTTTGTATTTTGTTATTCTGGTGTGTTGTAAACATTACTGCTGATGGCAAGATAAACTAATAAGGAGTTTTTAGTTGTATATTTTGCAAAGACACTTTCAAAAAGTAATGCCGTGCAGTTTCTTTTGTTTCAGAGCTTGAAAAGTTTAAATTTGGCCCACTTTTTTTTTGCAAAAACAAGAAATATGGTTTATGAAAGAATAATACTTCCTAATTTGACTTACATAGTCATATGGTTATGCTAGGGGTGTTACAGTTGTGGTATGAGAGCAGAGGTTTAGTCGTTTCTGAAGACTGCCTACATATGTATGATCATGTGATAGAAAGCTCAGTCAACTAGTAAGTCTAATTATTTTTATATGTGCACGTCATTTATGTTATATAAGTTTGATTCATATATTATTATTGGCTATTATGTTTGTTTGTAAGTAAAGGGTCACTATATAGGAAATTATGTCGAGAGGTAAAGATCAGACTAGTTAATAGAGGGCTGATCAAGAGAATGACAAAGATACTACTATACATCGATTGGCTGAATTAGTAGAGAGACAGGACCAACAAATAGAGAGGCTTATAGAACGAGATCAAAGGAGAGAGGAACAATTACCAGTACAAGTTGTAACTAGACAAGAAAATCATGAACTAGCTTCTGAAAGGTTCAAGAAGAATAAGCCTCCAGCTTTTAAAGGTGAAACAGATCCATTAATAGCTGAGGAGTGGATTCAGAGTTTAGAGGGTATCTTTGATTACATAAGAATCCCTGAGGAGAAAAAAGTTTCTTGTGCTACTTATATGTTCCAAATAGATGCAGGCATTGGTAGGATTCTATGAAGTCAATCACTAATGTTGACAGATTGACTTGGGAGAGATTTCAGGAAATCTTTTATAGGAAGTACTTTAGTGAAGCTCATCGACTGGCAAAGGTAGCTGAGTTTACTAATTTGAGGCAGGGTAGCATGTCTGTGTGTGATTACATAAAGAAATTTGATGAACTATCCCGCTTTGCTCCTCGTATGGTGAGCACAAATGAGTTGAAAGTAAATCAGTTTCTACAAAGGTTCAAAGCAGAAATATATAGGGACATTAAGATGTCTACAGGAAAAGGAGTGCCTTATACGGAAGTTGCTGAGAAAGACCTTGAAGCTGAAGAAGCCGAACTGAAGCTGGTAAAAGCACTAGAAACTAGAAGAAACATAAACATGGCAAGACGAAATGCAAATTTTAGAAAAGGTACTCAACTAGGATTTAATGGCGGCAAAAGGAAATTCTAACAAGGTCAAGAACAAAGGCAAGATCCTTCAAAGTGCCTAGCAACTGGTCAACAATTGAAATCTACTCCGAATCAGAAGGTGACATGTCCCAAATATGGAAAGCCTCAAAAAGGTGAATGTCTTTTGGGTAGTGAAGTGTGTTATATATGTGGCTAGACATGACATTTTTCCAAGTATTGTCCCTCCACCTCTGGTGAACAAAAGAAAGTTCTGGCTCGTGTGTTTAACATGACTGCGACAGATGCTAAGGCTGATCCTTCAGTTGTAACAGGTGAGATCTTTATCTTTGATATTCTCGCAAATACATTAACAGATTCAGGAGCTACACATTCATTTGCATTACCAGCATATTTGAGAAAATTGGGCAGATCACCTGAAACTTTGAATTTAAGATACTGTGTAACTATTCCATCAGGGGAAGTGTTATAATCTGGTCAAGTTTTGAGAGCGTGTCTAATACAGATAGATGATAAAGAGTTGTGGGCATACTAAATAGCATTGGACATACAGGATTTTGTGGTTATTTTGGGTATAGATTGGCTATCTAGGTATCATACTAGCATTGATTGTAATGGTAAGAGAGTAGTATTTCAGCCACCTTGTGAAGAGAAGTTTACTTTCCTTGGGTCTTCTAAGAAGAAAATGGTACCAATTATTTCAATGTTAAAAGCAAGGAAGTTACTTGATAAAGGATGTACCGATATTTGGCAAATGCAATAGATACTAGAGAGGAACTTAAGATGAAGCAAGAGGAATTACCAGTGGTTAATGAATTTCTAGAGGTAATCCCAGAAGAACTACCAGGATTACCACCTGATAGGGAGATAGAGTTTGTTGTTGACTTGCTACCTGGTACAGCTCCTATTTCTAAAGCACCATATAGAATGGCTCTAGCAGAGCTGAAGGAATTAAACGTACAATTACAGGAGCTTTTGGACAAGGGTTTCATACGCCCAAGCTTTTCACCATGGGGTGCTCCAGTGTTATTTGTAAAGAAGAAAGATGGGACTATGAGGCTTTGTATTGATTATAGAGAGCTAAATACGGTCATGATCAAGAATAAGTATCCTCTCCCTAGAATTGATGGTTTGTTTGATCAGTTACAAGGAGCTTCAGTGTTTTCCAAGATTGACTTAAGATCTGGATACTATCAGTTGAAGATCAAGGAAGAAGATATTCCTAAGATAGCGTTTAGAACGAGATATGAGCACTATGAGTTCTTAATGATGCCCTTTGGTTTAACTAATGCCCCAACTACTTTTATAGACATGATGAGCAGAGTATTCAAGGATTTCTTGGATAGTTTTGTTATAGTATCCATTGATGATATTTTGATATATTCGCGCTCAAGGGAGGAGCACATGGAGCATTTGAGAATAGTTTTGAGGATCTTGAAAGAAAAGTAGTTGTATGCAAAGTTTAAGAAGTATGAGTTCTGGTTGGAAAAAGTTATCTTCCTTGGTCATGTAGTGTCTGGAAATGATATTTCTATGGACCCAGCGAAGGTTGAAGCTATAAGTAATTGGTCAAGACCTACAAATGTTTTAGAGATTTGCAGTTTCTTAGGGTTGGCTTGTTACTATAGAAGATTCGTAGAAGGATTTTCTAAGTTGACTTCACCATTGACTCAGTTGACTAGAAGGAATGTGAAATTTTATTGGAATGATGATTGTGAAAAGAGTTTTCAAAAGTTAAAACACCATTTGGTCAGAGCTTCTATACTTTCTATACCCACTGGATCTGGAGAATTTTTTGTTTACAGTGATACTTCAAACAATGGTCTAGGTTGTATTCTAATGCAAAATTGTAAGGTCATTGCTTATACTTCTAGGCAACTGAAAGAATATGAAAAAAAATATCCTACTCATAATTTAGGGCTTACAGTAGTAGTTTTTGCACTGAAGATTTGGAGACATTATCTTTATGGAGAAAGATGTCAAATCTATACAGACCATAAAAGTCTCAAGTACTTCTTTACCCAAAAGAAACTGAATATGAGACAGAGAAGATGGCTTGAACTGGTGAAAGATTATGACTATAAAATTAACTATCATCCAGGAAAAGCTAATGTGGTTACAGATGCTCTTAGTAGAAAGTCATTAGCTGCTATGTCACTTAAGTATGTTGATCAGAAACATCTTTTGATAGATTTGCATCGATTAGAATTAGAGATAGTTCCTACAGGTTTAACAGAGAGATTAGCTGCTTTTACTTTGCAACCTATAATTTTGGAGAGAATTAAGCAAGGCCAGAGTACGGATCCCTATCTGATACGTTTAAAGACTAAGATAGAGTCTAGATAGGAGGTGGCCTTCAAGATTTCCAGTGATGGTGTAATCAGATACAGAAATAGACCGTGTGTGCCAGATGGAACAACTAGAGTGGAGATATTTACAGAAACTTACACTACTCCCTACTCTGTGCATCCCGGTACTACGAAAATATATAGGGATTTGAAAATGCATTACTAGTAGCCAAGTATGAAGAAGGATGTGATTGAGTTTGTAGAACAATGTCTCACATGCCAGCAAGTTAAAGTCGAACATCAAAGACCTGCTGGTATATTGAAGCCTATACATGTGCCACAATGGAAATGGGAAAAGATTGCTATGGATTTAGTGGTTGGACTTTCTAGGACAAATAAAGACCATGATAGTTGTAACATCCAGCTTCTCACATAATTAAGAAAGCCAATAATAAACATGTTCTAATTGCATATTAGGCATCTAGAAGTCATTAATACCAGTTTCATGAAAACATGCTCATT
>JXTC01000939.1:0-29427 GCA_002914845.1 Trema orientale | reverse complement strand
TGAATTCTAAAGTGTATTGTATACGATATCATTCATTTTCTACGTTATCATTCATTTTTCTAGTTACAAACTAATTCTTTATGCACATAGTATTTAATCAGTTGGCTTTATACGTTGCTTTAAAATAATGGTCAATTAATAGAAGTATGTCGCAGCCATGTATAGGTACCATGTTGCTCGTCCGCACGAGTACTTAGCCATCACAAGTTTAGGCATCAACGATATGAAGCTTTGTAAAGATGCTTATATTTGGCCTTTGTTTCAGAAGTGCATCCGCATTTATGTTTTTCCAACTATTTGTACTTTTCGTGTTATGGCCAAGTCAGCTGACGATGTAACATTTATCATGACGACATCTTTTGAAATGGGTCCGCGCGTTGATGATAAAATTGCTCTGCTTCTCTATGCCAAGCTTGTTTATCCATGTGAGAAGATTTCTTTACATAACCATGCTCATAAACGTGTTTATGACGTCATTAAGGTTGACATTCGTGCTATTGCTTCTCTTATGACCATTGAGGAAATTTGTAAGGACTTTGAAGCGTTTAAAGAGAAGATTCTTCACAAAATTGAACTTCAGCTGATTCAGTTTGGACTTGTGGTGTTAAAAGTTGTTGATGTTAAGAAAAGAGTGCTTGAAAAAATTGAATTGGAGGCTTTAAGAAGGGAAATGAAGGAAGTGTGCAAACGTCGCGTCCGTGGTCACGTACCTGGTTCTCTTTGTTACAACTGTTAAGATTATACTATTTTAAAGCAATTATGTAGGATATTTTTTTACTTTGATTAATATATGGATGTTTTTCATTTAATGCGTATTTACAATTTGAATATATTTTTTGATAATACAATTTGAATATATCATATATAACAGTATCCACTGATTATATTATGTTTATTAATAGATTATAATCTTTCTAATTGTAGAGTTGTTCGCAACAATAAATAATATTGGGCATTTTATTTTGAATAATGCTATGGGGCACCAGTGGTGTCCAGCACCACAATGTCAGTCTGTCACTAGCTAATCATAATTATAATTCAAGTGGTTACTATGTGGAACCCAGTTTATTAATTAAATCAACCAGCACCACTAGTGCCCTATAGCATTGCTCTTTTATTTTATGTTGAATCACAGATTGGTTTAGTTGACCAACTGTGAATCACTAATATCGAAGTATCATAAATAATATTGAATTTAAATAACTATTCTAATTAAATCTAATATGCATTATATATAATGTTCTTAATTAGAATTTATATTTTGTGTTTTGGTTTTTATCAATACTAACTTTAAGATTTAAAATTTATAACAAATTTATACTTTCTATAAGTCAAATACTAATTTTGACCATTATGTTTACCAAAAACCCCTTCAAATTTAAATTTATATATATTTTTTAAAATAATTGCAAAATTTAAAACTTACCTTAAATCGATAAATACATTCATAGACAATATTTAATATTTATAGGTGAACACATTTTTTAAATATTTGTTCTTTTATCTATCAATTTTAAATTAGTTTTAAATTTAAACTAAGCAGTAAAATATATATTCTTAACTATGACCTTTTACTCAAAGAAGTTATAAATTTGTTACAAGCTTTAAATCTAGATGTCAGATGTCATGTTGATAATAACCAAAACACAATATATAAACTTAACAAATTGTCAAAAAATAAGTTATAAAAACATAATAATCCTAAATATATAAGTATATAAGAAGAAACGTGTGAGATAATACAAGAGATACCAAAAATTTATACCATTTCAACCACTAAATTTCAAGAGCACTGCTATTTATCCTGTATCGTAAGTTTCTTGTGATAACTGATAAATAAATGGTCACATCAATAGGGGCTCACACACAAAAGTAAAATGCTAACATTCATAGCCACATAATTTAGGTTAAGCTTGTGACTCGTGATAAAAAAAATTTATTGAAATTTTAAATAGTGTTGTCCTATTTTAAGATAAATTAATAGTAAAAATAGATGACACATCATGTGCTGCAAGTTTTTTTTGAAATTTTTGGGTGTCCCTATTATTATTATTATTATTATTATTATTTTGTTCCGCTCAAAAGAAGGGAAAAAAAACATGGTGAATGGCTAAAAATACGTCGTTTTGGCTTTAGCGCGAAAAAAAGAAAAGAAAAAGAAAAGGGGGCTAGTGGTGTCGTTTAGGTTAGCGGAGAAATATATAGTCTTATCATATTCTTTGATAGTTGGGGTTAAGAGGAAGAAAAAAGTAGAAGCGGAAGGGTGGGTTCCATTTTCCAAATGGAAGAATGTTATGTTATGAGTTTGAGGTCTCAAACTGCAAAGTCTAACTCTAAGGCTGATATCTTTATGAGAGATTTGATTGCCAATGCAATGAAATGAAATGAAACGAAATGAGGGTGTCTCAGTCTCAGTCTCACAAAGCAGCAGGAGGAGGAGGAGGAGGAGGGAGGCGGCATAGGGTGATATATCTGGTGTTGGCTGCTGCTTCTTTCACTCTCGTGGTTTTCGCTATCCAATTTTCTTTGTTTACAGGTTCCCATAGCGATCCGATTCAGTTCAATTGATCTCTCTTTCTACTTTGTTATATTCTCCATTTGATTATTTTATCTTTTTTATTTATTTTATGCAGGGGGTAGTGGAGGTGGAGATCAATTTCAGAAATTAGATCTTGAACAACAACAACATCATGTCCAAATTCTTCACCATTTTCACTCCAACGTTCAGCAATGCGTGGTTTGCCTCCCCCTCATTCTCTCTCTTTCTTTTTATCCATATTATACATTCCAACTATCCTTTTCTTTCTCCATTATTTTGGTCAATTCAGTTTCAATTGAACTAGTCTAGTCTAGTCTAGTCTATATTATCCTCTGTCGTTTTACATCTTTGATTTAACCATATAACTCCTAATGGACCCCTTTTTAATTAAATAAATAAATAAAAATACACTTGTCATTTTTTTCTAGCTTATGAAGATTTCCCATCCCATTTTTCCTTATTCAGCTCGAAATTAATTGTAGGCAAATAGAGGGCTTGGACTCACAGCTCATATCATTGATCATTGCAATTTGCTTCTTAAGTTTCCCCAAGGCACTAACAGCACCTGGGTTCGTCCTCATTCACTCCATTTACCATTTCTAAGTTTACAAAAAAAAAAAAAAAGAATGTCTTAATCATGCTGCTCACTGCTTCACTTTTTGTGTGCAGTACAATGAGCAGTTCAAGATTTATGAACCATTGGAGTACAAGTACAACGTTTGTGAGACACTCCTACTCTGGGAGCAGGTTACTCTTTATTATCTTACGTCCTCAACTCACAGTGGCTTAGCCTTAGCTTATGAGTTACTTAATTATATCTACTAACTTTTTTAACCATGCAGTATCGTAACATGACTACAGTCCTTACGAGAGAGTATCTAGATGTTCGGCCCGACGGATGGGAAGATTATGCAGCAAAGAGGATTGCACAATTGTATGGTTCTGATCGCATTATTAAACAACCCCCCCAGTGGACCTCTAGTTTACCTCTGTCATTGGGTATATTACATGATTGATTTGGTCTAAGTACATACATCTGATTATTGTTGTTTTCTTGGCTATAGGGGAGCAGATAAATGCTACAATCGAACTCTTTGTGAGGAATACTTCAATTTGATTTTGCCAGCAAAGCCTCCATTTCATCCTCGACAATTCCACAAGTGTGCAGTTGTCGGAAATTCAGGAGATCTTTTGAAGACTGAGTTTGGAGAAGAGATTGATGGTCATGATGCTGTAATACGAGACAATGAAGCTCCTGTTAATGAGGTAGCAAACTAATGAATGTGTTGTCTTTGTGTGTATTATAGTTCATACTTATAAGAAGAGTACAATTATGTGGTTAGAATAGTCGACCACATTAATGCTATTTTTTAATTTTTAATATTTGATGATTTTGCAATTTTATCGATAAATTGGATCAACTACTTGTTATTTTTTTTCCATTTTAATTTGTTATTCTAAGGGTGATAGCCTAGTCAAGTAGAAGTTACTGAAATCTGTCTTCCCTTTCCATGTCACCTGTAGAAATATGCCAAGTATGTTGGGCAAAAGAGGGATTTTCGACTCGTAGTTAGAGGTGCTGCTCGTAATATGATTACTATTCTAAACGGGTCTGGTAAGTCATTAACTGTATGTCATACTTTCTCTTTACTTTCTTTTCCCTACATTTATAATATTCTGGGAAGATGCATTGCATCTTCTATTTAATATGTTTATGTTTTACCCATAGAATAGGGAAATGTACGCAATTAGTGTACATAGGTGTATTAATTCTTAATTGTCCAATTCTTTTTCCTCCGAGGAAATAACGGTGGATGTTGGTTCGTGAAGTGGACTTAACTTGTGGGTATTTTACAATTTTCTTTCTTTTGCAGCTACTGAAGTACTCATTATCAAAAGTGTGATACATAGAGACTTTAATGCAATGATCAAGGTGATGGTACAATTTGATTTTTGGCTGTATATGTATATTCGTCACGGTAGATGCCCAAGTGGTAGTGGGATTCATTTTTTCCTTGCCTTTTTTATTTTGCAACGGGGGTGAAGTACATGTCTTAAATTTTATGAGATGTCCATAATCCATAGTCATGTCACTTGCATATAAAACTTGGCTGCCACTGTAAATTTGTATCACTGTACTTGGGCCTCAATGAAATCTGCTTTTGAGCATGTGCAAGACTATTGCTGAATTTTGCATTCTAGAAACCTTTCAACTTTCTACTGGGATTAGAAGCAACTATTGCTAATTGCTACGGGGATTTTCTTCTCTTGCTCTATTGCTGGGAATCATTCTCGTTTTACGTTGTTTGGATTCCCGTTACTTTTTTTGGAACAGTTTAATACTCCTCCCGTATGTTGTGTTGCAGAAAATTCCAAATCCAGTTTATCTTTTTCAAGGAATTGTGCTACGCCGAGGTGCAAAAGGAACTGGAATGAAATCCATAGAACTAGCACTCTCCATGTGTGACATTGTTGACATCTATGGTTTCACAGTTGACCCTGGCTATACCGAATGGTAAGTTTACTCCTAATATACAATTTATTTATTGCTGTCATTGAGTATTAGCATTAGTAAAACATTCCTCAGCATCTTCATAATTTTTTTCCTGCTGAATAATCCTATGATGCATATGTAAAGTGATTTATTCTCTTGTTGTTGTGGTCTTCCTTTTTTGATGTAGTGGTATTCATGTTTTCTTTTGTTGCCAATTATTTGCTGTGACCTTCCTTGTAGGACAAGATACTTCTCTACACCTAGGAAAGGGCACAATCCACTTCAAGGAAGGGCATACTACCAGCTCCTAGAGTGCCTTGGTGTAAGAATATTACATGCCGTATAGTTGGAATCACACACAGGCTTTCTTAGCAAATAGAGCATCTTAGATCACATAATTTATTTAGACCTTGTATTTGACAGGTTATTAGGATTCATTCTCCCATGAGATCTAAGAGGAAGCAAGACTGGTCAGATGTGCCAACAAGAGAAATGATAAGCAGAGCTCATGCGGCAGCTTTGCATTTAAAGAGGGGTCAAGATGGTGATTTGGGGCAGTTTGGTAGTTGTAAGGTGTGGGGCAACGTTGGCCCTAAAAGTAACGGACCTATCTCAGGATCTCCAGACATGAGCAGTGTAAGAAAGTTTTCAAATTACAGTAAATGGGAAGTTATGCCCTCTGAGAGTCTGAGAAAAGAAGCACAGGACCATTATAGTCAAATGGAGGGAGTCTCTCTATACAAAATGGATGGAAACAAGTTGGATGATTTAGTATGCGTGAGGCACTCCTCATAACCTGAGGTATATGTCAAATTTTACCTTGTAATGGCATTCTAACATTCTTGTTGTAGAGAAGAGGCCTGCCTAGGTGAGTATTCTTATTTCCTTTTGAAATTTCAAGTTAGAGGGGCTTCTAGGATCAGTTAATGCGAACTGAGATTACGGTCATATTTGGAAACCTCAACTGCCATATGCTGCAGCCTGTAGGGAGGAAGTTAACGTGCAGCTGAAATGAACATATTAGCTTAGTGAGGTGTCCAAGGAAAGGATTTGACGGCGTGATCCAAGGCATACAACTGCTATACTTATTGTTTCTTAATCGACCCACCGGGAGTTGGGGAGGGACTAAAGTTGGTTTTGATCTTGTACTTTTATTTTATTTGAAATAAATTTGATTTTTCTTTAGATTTTTAATACAAAGCCTGCGACTAGAATTGCAGTGATCCTAGAAATGGCTGGGATATTATTTTCAGTTAGACCCAGAATTGTCGAATTTTGAATTATTTTTCAAAGCTATAAATCGTATTTTTTCGATGATAATATATTGTACCTTGCCATACTCAAGGTAGACACATGCATAATTCTTGTCGAGGTAATTAAGATATTTCCCTAGAATGATCGAGGAAAACGGTCCAAAAAGGTTCGCAAATATCTCCTCCGATATGATGGGAACGTGCCATAGCTTCTCCATCGCTTGAAAAGTCCAAACGAGAAAAAGTAACCTTATCCGCATTCAAAAATATCTTGCTCATCTGACACCAAACTTATCCTATAAATTGGAGCTCAGCTCCTGATGATAATTTCACTCCAATACATAACACCGAAAGCTTCAATTTCATATATCACCATCAAAATGCAGGCAGCTTTGAGTATTGCACCGACCCTTATCCCTTTGACACCCTCCAAGAAATTTTCTCAACTGACCCCTTTCCGTCCGGAGTTACGTGCTTCATCCGCTCCCCGCCGTTCTAGTGTCAAAGCGACCGCTGTGACCTATGATACTTCCACGGTTGATTACAACTCTGTATTCTCGTAAGTGCTAACCCCATATCCTGGTTTTGGTTTTTTCAAGCCCGATATTGCTAAAACCGCATTAGATTTGGTTGAAAGAAATCACCTGGTTGAAGCTAAATCTGCTTTGCATTTTGAACGTTTAATAGACTTTGTACTTGTTATTTTTTGTGTGGTTCAGCGTGTTTCCGGCAGAAGCCTGTGAAACAATAGGTGGAGAAGCCTGCTTGGCCGGCATGTTTCCCGAAGCAAAGCTTGAACACAAGGTTAGGAATGGCTCATCAAAAACAGCTTCAGAGAGCTTTGAAAGAGAATATCTGGAATACAATGAGCCAAAAACGTAAGCAGACTTGGTAAATATGGCTTTGGTTTTGTTGAAGTTTCTTAGTACAAAATAAACTAACGAAGTTGTATTTGACGCAGAGTTTTTCGAGGAGAGGCTTGTGATGACCTTGGGGGAGAGTTCTGTGAGCATGACTATCAGCGGAGTGTCTACTAGAGCAAACACTTTGTCTAGATATACTACACCTTCTATACTATTGAATGTATATAAATATGATATCATCCTACACCCTACTTTGTATAACTCCATTATATCATTGCAATAAACTTCTTAACTTAGGTTTATAAATTGACTGGCAGAATGTGCTGATGCGATTAATTCTTTCCCCAAGTTGTGGACAAGACTGTCTTATGGCAATTATGTATGACCCTGGATTTTCAGACCATTTATATTAAAGCAGAAATGATAAGCAATTAACTTAGAAGGAGTTCGAGGATTTTAACAAATCATTCAAAATAATAATTGGTTGATATCCCTTAAGCAGGCAAAACGGTTCAAGGGCCTTGTTTTCTTATTCCAGACTTCTTCTGGGGTCAAATCAACTATCAAGCTTTTTTTTTTCCTTCGGATTGAACGTTGATGTTTATCATAATAATTGAGCAATGCATGCTATAGGCACCGCTAGTGTACAGCAAGATTATAATTAATAAAGTGAAATTCACCTACTTAAAGGATAATTATAATCACCTAATAATAGACTGATACATCATGGAAACGTTGTGTAGTGTGATAAGCATTACGATCTTTAGCATTTATTTATTCATCAGCCATTTGTGGACAAGGTATTAAATTGTCAACCGTTTAGACATACTCGAAGGAAATAATATCAGCCTCTCCAAAGATATTATTCGACATTACTATTGTACTTGATAGTGTATTTGATGTAAACAGTGGGCTAAAAATTATCGAGTCGTTTGTCCATCTTTGATTGGTGGTTGTTCCTTGTTGATTGTTAATTCTAAAAAGCATGCTGATGTGTCAACACGATTGGCTTGTTTCTGTGAGGTGTCTCCACCCGATAAGATGAGACTTAAGTATGCGAGAAGATGTCACTGGTGTGAGAGGCCGAGCTTAGCAAGGCTCTTGGAAGCTTGACAACACGTGTCAAGGCCTGTGCGTTTTAGCCACTCTCCTCTTGGCATGCCTCTAATTTCTTGAATAATCTTCCAATGAGGCGGTGACAATTCATGATTTCTAGAATTTTAATGTCGAGCAACTAACAATCCGTGCAATCAAATGAACTAGGAAAAAAAAATCATTTGGAAATTGACGGAGTTTAAAAAAGGTTTTGAACGATTGCTGCTCTAGAAAAAAGATGCAGTTATTAAAAAACACCAAAAAAAAAAAGGTGTGAGAATAGTTACGATAAAAGCTTTCAGTCAAAGGAAAAAAAAAAAAAGCTTGTGCATATTGATCTGGGAAAAGGAGGTGGCCAATAGAGAGAGATTAGAAGAAATGTTTGAAACATGCTTACACATAATAATGTGTAAGCATCGAAACAAATATCCGCCACAGCATAGCAACTCAAGACAAGTACAAAGAAGAAGAGGAAGCAGAAAAGAAAGTATTAGTAACCAAGAATTTTCCCAACTTCTGCAGAAGAAAGAAATGTTGGTGTCAAAATTTCCATAGAACAGGCTGCTTGAAGAAGGACCAGAACTGTTTAATGACATGAGAAGAGCAAATGTTAGTATTGACCAGGATACTTATGCTAGTATCTGAAGAGCCACTGCAAATTTTGGCATCTCTCTCTGTTGGCGGACAGTTAACAGTTACACTCAAATCTTTAATCAGATGAGGAGATTCGTGTCCAATGTAGTCTTTGAAAGTGCCATCGTAGTCCTAGATATGCATGCAAAATGGTAAATCCACGAAAGATGCACTTCAATGTTTGAACAGATGGCCCAAGACGAATCCAGTCTCTTGGAAGCTGGAATGCTTTGAAATTGATATCAGCATATGCACACAATGGAGATGATTGACGACACTTTGTAATAGTTTGGACAGACNTAGCCATATTTCATAACTGATACAAAGCAAATATGGCAAATTCCATAATGTATGTATTTTCCTTTGAAATTGATGCCGAAAACATTAAAAGAAAAAAAAAAAAAACGAACAAAAAAAGAAGGAAATACATAAAAACACAAATAAAAAGAAAAGTCACTAGCCTAGTTTAGTTTTTGGTCTTGGTCTTGTTATTGTTGGAGAGTAAATCATCAGGAACAACCTTGAGGAGCTTCCTCTGCTTAGATTTGGCAATCTTCTTAAGAGTATTGGGATTAGTAATCCTCTGGAGCTTAGTGCCTGACCTCAATATGTTCTCTTGCTTCTTCTTCTCTCTCTCCTCTCTCCGCTTCCTCTTCTCAATCTTGTTCCTCTTTATCTCCCCCTTCAGCTCCTCCTTCCTCTCTCTGTAAGCTCTCTTTATCTCCTTCTCCCTCGCCCTCTCTTCGAAGCTCGTCCCCTTCCGGCTCACCAGAGCCGCCGACGCCCGCCGCTTCCGAGCCTGCTTCCACTTCCGCCCGGACACCTTCCCGGCTATCACCCCGTCGTAAGTCGGCTTCCCGAAGCTCGGCTTGTCCGGATTCTCAGCCGAAGCCACCGCCGCTCTTTTCGCCGCCGGAGGAAATGACTCGTCGATCTCCATGGCCGCATCGGCGTCGTCGCCATCGCCGTTGTTGCTTTGGGATTGTCTCTTCCGTTTGTAGGTTTTGCCGCCAAAGCCCTCATCTAAGCACCGGAAATCGATCGTGCAAGCCATGACTATTCAGTCCCTGTCAAAGCTCAAAACCCTAAGGGCTAAGCGGAGAGGCCTGGGTGAGCACCATTTGGCTACCTACATATACCCTTCGTGCTAGCCTACTAGGCTGGCTTGGGCCGGGCTTTCCTTAATATGGGCTCGGGACGGGATATCCTCTTGTCGATGTCGTTTTGAAAAATTAGTGTCGTTCTTGACTTGTCAACTTGGCATTTACGTTTACGAAGTTGTTGTTTAATGTCGTTTTTCGGTATGTTGCCACTTTAGTTCTTCTCTCTTTGTTGTCACTTTATCGTTTTTGGATTCTTGTCGTTTCTTGAGTTGCTGTCGCATTTCTTTTTCCGTTCCCTTTGAAACTCAAAGTGAATCAAATAGCAGGATACCCATTTGGTTTATCCATTTGAATTGGTATATTTAAATAAAAATTGTGAAATGAATTATAATTAGAACGAGAGACATTTGAAGTGGAATGAATTATAATTAGAATAAGAGACATTAGAATTGACCATTCAAAAATAACTCTTAGGAGGTGTTTGGTTGAGTGGAATAGGTGTTGGAATGGAATGACCATTCCACTAAACTACCCATTCCAATGTTTGGTTTAAAAAGTGAAATTGGAATTCTCATTCCAATGGAAACTTATTTCCATCAATTGGTGTATTTTTGTTTCCATTGCTTGAACTAAGGAATTGCCATTCCATTTCTTAAGTCATAATTAAATTGACATTATTTCCTCTTTTGCCCACAAAATGTAAACTTTCTTACATGCATTTAAGAATTTTAACAGTAATAATATTCATTATTTCTTATTTTGCACACATATAGAAATACTATTTTCTAGATTTTCAATATACAACTATATTTTTGTTATTTTTTAAAGATTAAGTTACTCACACACTTTTAAAAATAATTTCTCATTTTTTAAAATCATTATAGTAATAATTACCAAAATTGGAAATAAATTTTTGTAGTTTATTTTATTCCGACATTACTAATTAATTATATAAAATAATGAACTTTTTAAGTCGAAATAATAACTTTTTATCAACTAAATTTTAGTAGTTGAAAAATATATAAAATTCAGAAAAAGAGTGTTAGTCAATACAATATTTATTCCATTCCATTCCACTATTAACCAAACACAGTAATTCTTATTCTACTAATGATTCTAATTTTCAACCAAATAATGGAATAAAATTTACATTCCCATTCTCATTCCATTCCGCGAACCAAATATCACCTTAGGCTCTATTCTCATTCCAAAATACAAAAAAACTTATTCCAATAGTTGATGTGAATGAACTATTTGAATGGAAAAATTGAATTGTTAAAACAAACACTTATTCCATAAAACCATTTGAATGGAAAAACTGGAATTGTTAAAACAAACACCCATTCTAATGAGTTTTTCATTTGAATGGAATAGAAGAGAATGGTTAAACCAAAAAGATCCTAGGTTTTTTAATTGTTTTTTTCCTTTTTTCTAGGGTTTAGGTTGCTGTCTAATTTTCTATACGTGACTAAATTGTTACATTAGCAACTTAGACAACAAAGAAGCACAAGCACAAATAACAAAGACATTGTAAAACATATGATATTACTCATAGGAAAATAACAATGTTAATTGATATTTGATATTATCCAATCCAGGATTCTAACAATGGGCTAGGAAAATAACAATGTTAATTGATATTTGATATTATCCAATCCAGGATTCTAACAATGGGCAAAACAACAACACCACTTAAAACCTAATCCGATGGATGAGAGAACAAGCACAGGAGAACTCCCCGCCACCCAAAAAAAAAAATGATGATGATGAACGATTATTAAACATCATGAAGCTATTTCGGTTCAAGTGGACAGAATTTTTTTTTAATTTTTGTTTTGGGTGGGGGGCTTCTGAAGCACTTAATGCCTTTATGACAATGACGAAACAGATCCATTCTCCGATTTACAACCCATTTCAGAGATATTGCTCTCAAAGAAGGCCTGGTGAAGAGCCCTAACACACTGCTCTGCTTCATCGTCATTTACGATCAACGAAATGTTAACCTAAGTCAATACAAAACCAGGAAATAGTGAGTCACACAGCCAAGACTAAACTCATGAATGTTTCGACGTCCATACTTCAATAAGCACCCAAGGAATTTATGACCACACCTTTGATGCACCCTGAGATATCATCTGAACATTGACCCCATTGGTTCGAAGAACATGAAATGCCTGTTACAACGTATAGCGAGTCAATAGCAATATAATATTCATGATTCACAAGCAAAGAGTTCAAGATATAATTCGATCATTCATAAATCTAGGCTAGTAGCCTAACTATCATAACATGAAAATTACAGCACCTTTTCTAGTATTAACGATGACTTCTGGACATTTCCGATGAGAGATATGATCGATCTGTGTTGAAGAAGATTGACAACAGCAATCTTCTCCAACTCTTCCACAACGTGGTCAAGTTCCTGCCAAACATTAGATAAGATGAGTTGCGAGCAGAAGAAAAGAATTCTGGTGTTCAGCATACAGTAGCTTATAATAACAGCAATCACATATTGAGCATGATGTCATACGCTTGCCTGCTGAATTAGCTCTCTGCTCCAAAGCTTTGAGGGATCCAATGTCAAAGATATACTGACTTCACTAGTAGCTACAACATCTACGGATATCCCCAAATCTTCAAAAATTGAAAATACCTGTATGGAAAAAAGTGTCACTATTAGATTACAAGATGATCGAGCTAAAGAAAAAACTGGCACAAAAAATACATATGTTGCTCTCACTTTAGCAAGGAAACCAAATTGACCAAGCATGCGAGTGCTGACAATATCCAACATGGTCACATTCCGCTTCAAAACAATGCTAGTAAGTACAGCCTGCAATTGAAAGAATGACAAAAGGGTAAATCTACAGATAAATGGTGGAATACTGTTTTGAGGCTCTATAGAGTTTTAGTATTCAATTCTTCAAACAATTTGCTGTTACAGACCTTGGTCATATCTCTAGTCCGTGTGATGAGAGTACCTGGAGCTTTAGGGTTATAAGAATTTTTTACCCTAACAGGAACATCACCCTCTCTAGCTGGTCTCATGGACTGTGGATGCAAGACCTGCAAAAGAAACAAAATTAACTCTAAATTCATGTTTATTTCCTCCATACCGTTCCTATATCATCCAAACTTCTTTACAGATGTCCTTGTTTTGGGGTCAAGATTGACGCAATTCAGTTGCATATGACAAGCATGAATAAGGACAAAAGACGCGATCAAAATACGTATGAATTTCCAACTAACTGACCTTGAAAATTTTACGAGGATATATGGTGGGATAATAACGAGTTAATTATTTATTGCAACTTGAGGTGCCTTAATCATCTTAAATTCCCAAATGTTCATGTCAGTTGAAAACACTAGAAGTTGGACTGACAAAGTCATATATTCTTAAATCAGTTCTGAATACTCAGTCTGACATTGGGTAACATTTGACAAGTACAAACACAGCACCACTGTGCACCACCAGCAAAAAGTGACACACACACACAACCGGGAAAAAAAAAAAAAGTTCCATTATGATTATATAATTAGAAATTTCCATAACTGGGAATGCATTACTCCATGGTGAACAGAAATGGTCAATTACCAACCACATGGCCCAAGAGAATGAAAGCTGGGCAGTTTACTTGCTCAACCAGATATAAAAATGAGAAATATGACAATACCTGAGCACCAAAATATGCAAGTTCAGCAGCTTCATCAAATGTCAAATAAGGGACAGGTTCTGCACGCGGATATATGTTAGGATCGCAGGTTAAAACACCATCAACATCCTTCCATACCTGAAAATTGACATAGCTTGAAAAATCAGTTCCATATAGTTAACTTATCTGAAGAGAACTAGGAACTCATGTAGAGATGCAATCTACAATGCTATCCAAAAGAAAAACCCATAAGTTCGAAACAGAACCATCATTTGCACGTCAGGAAAAACAAAGAGTTTAGAACGGTGTTTGTTTGTACAAATCTAGGATCATTGACCAAAAGCGGAAATTTGACATTCACCTGAATTTCTCGCAACCCTAATGCTTTACCAATGGTTGTGGCTGTCAAATCACTGCCACCTCTACCCAATGTGGTCACTGCACATGACCTCCATCCCTGCAACAAGAAAAAAAGATGAGATTGGCAATGTTAATAGTTTAAATTTCAATAATGAAAAGAATGCAGATGAAGCGCTGAGCCAGCAAACATACCTTCCCAAGGAAGCCAGTAACAATTGGGATTGCAGGATCACTAATCCAATCACTGTGTAACCTTTTTGCAACAGCTGGATACGTGGCTTCCATAATATCCGCATTTGTAAAGTCATCCGTGGTTATAAAACCAATTTCAAAAGCATCGTACTGCAAAACAAAAGAAGCATTAAATGCTACCACCCAGAACAGCCCAACCAATAGAATGTCTCTAGAATCACAATTGGGGAACTGCAAGCAGTCATCATAATTTTACTTGGTTGCGTACAAGATCGTATAAACTAGTTGTTGCATCTCCCTTAGCCACCATAGTGTGAGTTTTTCAAAGAAACATGAATCTAAGCAACTGGGAAACAACTTACTTGGCGGGCTTTAACACCAATCTTGTTCAAATAGGCTGCGAAAATCCTTGTTGACATGCACTCCCCAAATGAGACCAAATAATCTTTTGTTCGTAATGTCAACTCTTTCATCATAGCAATCCCCTTCAGAAGTTGTTCCAATTCTTCCAGGTATGCTGCAAATCGTCGTTTCACAGAATTAAGAATCAAAGCTTCAGGTAATACAATTGCGTATAGAAGAAATACGAAGTGATAAGAACACTCACTCGCAATCATAGACCTATCTACGCCAAGCTCATCCACAGTCCTGCGTAGACCAAACTAATCAACTGTGAGATAAATATAAAAAGAGGGGAAAAAAAAAAAAAAAAAAAGGGAAACGCAAATTTTGTTCTCAACGAATTCTACAAGGATTTAAACTACATTACATATATAAATAAAATATTTGTCTTGCCTGTTATGCAATTCTTTAATGAAACTCAACTCATCGATACTCGATACATTAGTAATGCCGCAACTGACAGCTTTTTCTCCAGCCTAACAAATGGAAAACCAGCTTGAATAAAAGAATGTCACTAAAATAAACAGAAAGAAAGACAAAGAACTAGTGATACCAGTAAAAGTTTGTTAGTAGTTTTCCCCATTGCAGAGAGTACGATGACGGGCCTCTCTTCAGGGAAACTAAGTATAAGATCAGCAACCTCTCTCATTCTCTCGGCAGAGGCAACAGATGAGCCGCCAAACTTCATGACACAAGACAATTGTTTCTCATTTTCGCCAAAAGTCGGGTTCTCTAACTGATTCTTTTCGAGCACATCAACCGCACTTCCTTCACAGGTGACTCTCAAAACTCTAGTTGTACAAGACAATGGTTTGACACTCGGATGGAATGCCGTACAGTTGGACGACACAGAAGATGCAAAACGAAGGCGCTGAAGGGAAGGAGGTTGGTATTGGCAAAAGCTCCCGGAGGAGACTGGAGAGGGAGTTTTAGGCCCACAGTATTGCAATGCTATCTCCATTGTTAAACAAGCTCTAGCTCTCTCAACAACTCAAGGGTGGGTCTTCTGAGGGTAAAAAAAAAAAAAAGAAAGAAAAGAAAAGATTGGATCTGGCTTATTACAAACCAAAAGAAATTAAAAGCTATAGCTATTTCGACAAATTGATTGATTTAAAGGCAATTGCTTCTGATGTGAATCTCAAATATCCGAAAAAGAAAGAAAAGAAAAGAAAGAATGCTTCTTTTGGAGGAAAAAGACTCGCTCAATCAACCTGCAAACTGGGACAAATGAAAAATGGAATAATTTCTAAACCAAAGCACAAGTAGCTGTACGAAAAAAAATATATTAGAGAATCAATCACATTATGGATTATAATTAAGAACGAACATAAATGATTCGAAAATGCATTTTAATGAATGCAAACTAGGCAACTGAGATTTTTCAAGACCACTACAAGCAATAATAAATAGAAATAAATACAAGAAAATAAAGAAAAAGGAGAAAGAGAAATATTTAATTTACCTTTTGATTCCAATGAGTATGAGGAATACTGTATTATTGTGTATTGGACTATTTGTTTTTGTAGTGTAGGGTTTATTTATGCAAAAGGTTCCTTTAGAGAGAGAGAGAGAGAGAGAGAGAGAGAGAGAGAGCTACGCCGTCTTCCTTAGACGACGAGCTGAGCAGAGCTAAGCTAAGCTAAGCTAACCTCCTAACCAAACCTCTCTCAAAGGACTCGAAAACAACAACAACAACAACAACAACAACAACAACAAAGACCCCAATGAAATGAAATGAAAAGCCAAAGCCCAGTCGCCGCCTCCTTTTCCCAACAAGTCGACAACAAAACAACGTGCCTTATTTTCCTTTTCTTTTTTTATTAATTTCTTTTATTATTATTGTTGTTTTCTTTAATATTCAGTGTTCACTTGACTTCCAAAACCAAAACCCTCCCGATGTTTCAGCCAAACGGACGGCTGAGATCAAATCCTGTGGGCTATTCTTTCTCTTGGTCGATAGATATTGAAAGGAAAGCGCGTCTGCCGCGTTTTGAAACCCAAAATCAACGGTGGGAATCAGTGCTGTGAGGAACTGGCTGGGCAACTTCGCCTCACTCACCTTAATTTTTGTTTAGCTCCTCCTTAATCTAATCTTATTCTACCTCTGCCACTCCTACTCCTGCTACTCCTCACTCAATAATGTTGAATAAAATTGTTCTCTCTCTTTTTTTTTGTTTTTTTTTCCTTTTTTGGGCTTTGGTGCCTTGAAAGTCGAAGGTTAATCCGACGTGGACCTCTGTCTGAATAGGAAGGACATAGCCATAGACAGCTATAGATATAGATATAGATACTCATATTTCATTTCATTTCGTCTCTGAGTGTGAGTGTGGGTGCGGGTGCGTCAAGAGCAAAAATTCAGGTGGTCCCATTACCACTTGAACTTGATTATTTGTGGTCTCTCTATTCTCTCTACCAACCCTCCCTCCCAAGTTCCCAACCTCATTACCCCAAAACTCCTTTTAATTCATAAATACGACTTGAAACAATCGCAAAAAGTTGCCAATTATTCATTCATCCATCATTATTTGAGCCAGCTTAGTATAATTTAACAACTTAAGTACCATGCTTTAAAAAATTGCTCATTATAAAAAATCAGTCGGCATGTTTCAATTTCTGATGTTAAAAAATAAATTAAATAAGAAATTAAAAAGTTTGCAACACTAATTATATGCTCACTACAGTCTGTTTTAAATGCGGTCGTACAATATTAATTTTAATATTCCATGGACGGTGAAAAAAGGCATCCATTAGAAAGCTATTTTATTTTTCTCTCTTTTTTCTGTTTCTTTTCTTCTTTTTTTTTTTTTTTCTTTTTTTGGTGTTTCTAGCGCCGTTAATTAGATAATGTGTCTTTATCACGAGCAATAAACATAGTGCTAATGAAATAAATCAATTAGTATTCAACTTGACTCGGGTTTCTCTTGCATTATAACTTGACACGTCCCACTTAAGTTAGTCAACTGACTCTTTCCAATTTTCGGGGAAAAAAATGTTCAATTATAATGATTCAGCCACGTATAGAACAGATGTTTTTATTTTTTGAACGAAACGCATGGAACAATTACGAGGATTAAGTTACGAAAAAGTGGGTTAGTTCAAGTGGTAAGAACACCCAATATTTAGAATCTCGGTTCTAGGTTTAAGTCATACGGGACAAGTATGAAAACTTATTATCCTTAATAGGGTGGGGTGAGAATTGGGTAGTAATAAGTATTTTCCTTTAATTTGTAATAAGTGGAGGTCATTAGTTAAGCTCCACTTTAAAAAAAAAACAAAAATTAAGAAGACGCTTTACATCCACAGTCAACACTCTATCCTGGGCGGGCCTCAGTGGAAACGTGCATAGTTGCAAGACAAGGTGACTATTGAGAAAATGACAATGGATAGGACTAATTTGGGACAAATTGACTCTTTTGCGCATGTTGCTAAAAATGATATTTTTAGGAGTGTCAAGAACTTATTGACTATAGGAAAAGATCTTTTTTACTACGAAGAAATCATTATTTAGGACCTTTCATAGTCAAGAAATTCTTGACCACAGGTCAAAACGTTTTTGACACTCCTAAAAATATTATTTTTGAAACATTGCATAAAAAAGTCATTTTAGCCCAAATTAGTCCTCTCCATGTCCTTTTCTCGCGACTATTAGCCCACTTAGTTTGATCTTTTGATCCAAACATACTACGAGAAAATGACATGGATAGGACAAACTTAGGCCAAAATGACTTTTTTATGTATTTTTTAAAAAATAACAATTTTATGAGTATCTATGACATCTTGATCTATCGTCAAGAACTTCTTAATCTTGAAAAAGCCCTAAAAAAGTCATTTTAGCCCAAATTAGTCCTCTCCATGTCCTTTTCTCGCGACTATTAGCCCACTTAGTTTGATCTTTTGATCCAAAAATACTACGAGAAAATGACATGAATATGACATGGATAGGACAAATTTAGGCCAAAATGACTTTTTTATGTATTTTTTAAAAAATGACAATTTTATGAGTATCTATGACATCTTGATCTATCGTCAAGAGCTTCTTAATATTGAAAAAGCCCTAAATAATTATTTTTTTAATAGTCAAGAAGCTTTTGGCATAGGTGAAGTTGTCCTTGACATTCTTTAAAATATTACTTTAAAAGAATGCACCAAAAAGTTATTTTGGCCCAAGTGAGTTCTACCCATGTCCTTTTCTCACGCCAAGTCCAACTAGCCCAATACATCCAAGCCCCGGCCCCAATGAGTTTGCTATACGTTTTTCTCTTTTTCTTATATGCATATTACTGTTTAAAAATAAATTTCTTGCTGGGACCATTAAGGTAACCGAGGAATAATCCCAAGCTCCTGCTCGGCTTGTCTTATGTTTTAGGGCCGCCAATAACAATCCAATAAAGGCTAATGATGTCGAAACAATACTCGATCTTAGCATAAAATATAATAAGCATATTATATAATGGTGATACTTGTGTAAGTTGCAAAGGAGGTGAACAGAAGTTCAAAGGGGAGCTGAATTTTATTCTAAAAAAGCTAAAAGTTACTGAAGACAGACAACAAAAGTAAGTTTTGCAGGATTAAACATGAAATGAGGGAATATTTAGTAAAAGACCATCGTAAAAAACCTACAGACGTTGGCTTTGGCTAACCTACATTTCCTTGGATTTGGGAGAAGCACCTTTACTAATGGGAATGAAAAGCACTGCATTTACACAAGTCTACTTGAGCCTTGGGAGCTACAGACTTAGGATTAGTGTCACCATGTCTCCATTTGTGAGGTGAGGGGGCTTCTTTTCTTACAAACTATGATCCGAGTCAGATTGTACCATGGAAGCCAGCTGAATCCAAAAGCACTGCCTTGATTTGCTCAGGCAACACCTCCTGGCCTTCCCTGCATTGCTGATGAACAAACATAAAAGCGAAAAGAAACTTATTAAGCTAGATCTATATTTAGGACAATACATTAACAAAGATCCACTTGTAAAATATATGATGCATAGTCCATTTACAATGAGGATTCCAATTTCAGTATTTTATGATTCTTCTTGCAGGACAAAAGGCCACTAAGTTGTCTCTGAATCAATGACAGGGTTATCCCTATTTCAAAAAATTAGTTGTTTTGAACACTTAGAAGCAAACATCAAGTAAATCCCATATCGGAACACTTGTGCAATGATTCTAGATGACACTAGGACTCCATGTAGCATCTGCATGAGAAGAAATGAAATCCTCAAGCATAAAATATATGAACTAAAACTTCACAATGTAATTGATGGTTTTCTTGTCTTTTCATATACCAAAGCCTGGAACAGTAATGATAGATTCGAGCCTGGCAACTGCTTGCTGGCAGAGAAGCATACCTCAGCTCGGAACACATCTAAAGCAAACCCATTGAAGCAGCTGATCACAGCCTGCTGAATGTCCAACCCAAGGTTGTCCAAAGCCCTCATGGTGGAGAGCAGGAGACCTGGTCTGCGGGCACAAAACATATGGATGTTAACAGCCCTTCCTTCCCTGAGCCGAACCTCGACCTACAAGATCCAGAAATCATTCCCAAGGTTATGGTGTCTACAGATTTGAAAGACAGAAAACATGTTTCTGAACACCATGCGTGTACACTCTACAGCTAGAGACTGTACTTTCTTCCCAAAAAACTAATCAATTGATAAATCCATATGAAAGCGTATCCAACACTAAACGGTCTATTCATTATGTAAGTACATACATCTCAACTTATTTGGACCACACCATCCGCTAGTCACCAATACACACGGTCGTTGATGTTCTTGCTAAGTTCTCACAGACCAAAACAAATAAAGCTTATTGATAGCGATGCTAAAGTTCCAAATTTTAATCATACAATCATTTGGAAAAAAAAAAAAAAGGCATAGAAGGTCTATGAAATATACCCTTGCAGGTTGGTTTTTGGGGCTTGGCAAGGAGCCTGGGAATAGTTCTTCTTTGACACGGCAGGGAAGGGTGGGTGGCGTGGGTGTCAAAGGGTGAAAACTCGTAGACGGCGGCAATAAAGAGCCAGGCGGGGTTGATTCCAGCTCATTATGTAGATCATTGATCCTCTGTAGTAGCTCTTTCAAATAGTCAATGGCATCCCCAAGTATCGAAGCTCTATCCATCTGTCACAAATCAAGGAGCAAATACTATAAAGAATCTTGAAGCACTTAATAAATGGCTATTACAAAGATTTTCGATATAATAAGTTTAAGATGGTTCATATCCTTAAAAGTATGAACCTTTTAGCTTATATATTCCGACAACTTTGACTTCCCCCTAGAATTATTGGTTAACTCAAATTTCAATAACATATTGTTCAAGATAGCTCAGAAGTTTCACAGAAAGAGGTTAGTGATGGACACATCTCGACAAAAATGGCTTCATAACTTCATGAGAATCATATCGAAATAAAATTCAAAGCAAATTATAGACTAGCTCCAAAGGTGGCATTAATAGTTGAGACAGAAGCACGAAATTGAAAACCAGGAACACGTGATTCAAGTGATAATAGTTGTAAAACTCCAAAACATTATAAAGGAAAAAAAGAGGAATTTCTTGAAACAAAGGAGGCACATAAATTCCTACCTTACTTATTTTGGGCACAACAGACCTAAGCATGTAAAGCCTATCATTGAGCTTCTTCCTACGCCGCCTCTCTGCCATCAAATTCTTCGCTGGCAACCCCTTTTTCTTCCCCTTTTGATCTCCTCCACCGGTTACAGTACTGTTCGCATTAGAATTGCTTCCACCATTCTTCCCGTTCTCCTCTAGCTTACTATACTCATTAGCCTCATCAGAATCATAATTCAGACCAGAAACATCGATACTCGCTTCCTCAATTTCACCCTCATCAATCATCTTCCTCTTCTTCTCTAAACTCTCCAACCCTTTTCCGAATCTCGAACCCGAAATCTCCAAATTCCCAAGCTTATCAGCTCCGCCAGAGTTTTGCCTGAGCGCCGCTCGCTTCTGGAACAGAGTTGGCTGAGCACCCACTGGAGGAAACACCTCAAGGGGTCTCAAAACCTTAGCCCTGTTCAGAAACAGAGCACTTCCCGACCCATCAAAACCCTCGAACCCCGTCGGGCTAAAACCCCCTCCTCCGAGCGCGGCGCCGTCGTCGGAGAGCGGCAGCAACCGAGTCCCCGGAAACTCAGAGCTGGAACTCAATTCTGGAGTACCCATCTGAGACTGCGAATTGAGGCCCGTGAAACCCATCAAAACAGGGGAATTGGAAGCCTGGTTACCCTGAAAGGAACCCAGAAACCCACTTTCACAGCTCAAGTCGAAGCCATTGTCAAAAGGGTTGGCGGAAACGACGTTGAGGAGGGAAGAGAAGCATGATTTGGGGGGCAAGAAGTGGTGGGAGTGAGCCGGGTCGAGAGCAAACGCCTGAGAAGGAGAGCAAGAGGCGGAGGAGTCTATTGGGTGTAGGAGAAGGTTGTGATCAGTAGCTGGGTTCGAACAGAAGTCAAGGTCTCTGATATCATGGTGGCTAGGGAGAGGATGGAGGTCTTGGTGAGGTGGGTTTAGAGCATTGTTGATGTACCAGTCACCTTCGAGCATGGATTTGAAGGAAGAGAAAGAAGCTCCCCCTCCCATGGCCATTTCTTCTTCCTTGTTGGGCTGCTCTCCCTCGTTGTTTTTGGTCCAGGACGCCGCGTCTTCTTCGTCCCCATCCATCCAAACGGCACCGCTGGACCTCGGAAGCATGTCTCTCAATTCTCAACTCAAGAGAAGAAAGAGGTCTCTCTCTCTCCCTCTCTCTCTCTCTCTCTCTCTCTCACTCACACTCTATAGTTACAGTGTTGCAGATTCAAAAAGGAAAGAAGCTTTTTTTCTCAGAGCATAATTTTAGAGAAGAAAGAGAGAGAGAGAGAGAGAGATTTAAAGTTGGAAGGAACGTTATGCTAAATGTTATTGTACTGAAAATGAAAATGAAAATGAAAATGAATGGACCATGGAGACCGCTGTGCCTCTGTCTCTGTGGGTTTATCATCTTATGTGTTTGCTTGCAGCTACTTGTTTGCTTTTGCTGCTCTTTTTACTATTTTGCCCTTCTGACAAAATTACCCTTCCAAAAGTTGTTATAATTACCATCAATTCTCCCCCCCTCTTTCTTTTCGCAACTTGTCTTGTTGTACGTTTATCACTTTCTGTTTCTCTTTCCCAACTTGTCAGTTTTAGCCCAAATGTAACGGCTGCCAAAGATAATTATATGGAATATTTTAATCTAAAGCGGACAAATTTTTTTTAAAAAAAAAGGTAAGAAATGATTAGTCAAAGAAACTAAATACCTTTTAAGTTTTAACTATTGTTGTGAATAGAGGTTTTTTTTTCGTGTATATCCTATATATTGCATTAAAATAAGTGTTATTGACTTGTTACAAATGTGAGTCAAAGTTTACTATTAAATTTGACGATAATTAAGAGCCAAACAATCTCTTATAACAGAATAATAGAGCAGTGTTGGCACTGATTTAAGTCATCAAAACCAGAGGGCTCTATTAATATGCATGAAGTGACTTTAATGCATACGACGTAGCATGTAAATGATCTTATTTAGCTTCTTCCTTTTTTTTTTTTTTGGAGGGAAATGATATAGTTCATTTTGAATGCCCAACCTTGAAATGTTTTTTGATAAACACAACCTTGAAATTTATATCTGACAAACGTATTCAAATTGGTTATTATCTGCCCATGGAGGACCAGAATAACGTGGTAATAAAGTAATTCATAAGAAGATTGAAAATTTCAAAATGCATCCCCTAATATACAATGTAGTATATATATATACACGTATCTACACCAGTATAATATATCAATATTGCCAATTGTCTTAGTGATTATTCCTACAACACACAAGAAAATTGAAAAATATGTGTATGATTTTAATGCGGTCGTCATAAAGCAAATGAAATTGAATCGAGAGTTGAAGTGGATCCCACAATAAGAGAGATCCACTGTGTGGATTGGCTGGCACCAAAGCTCAACCGTGGTGTGTTTCTCATACAAGGATAGTTCCCATATGCCATCCCTGCCATGCAACTCGTAAAAAGCAGAAGTCTTTAATTTCGGAATAAATTTTCCACAACTTAACCCAAGTTTCTCGTGATTCCTTTCTATTCACCGCACCTACCTTCCCCAACCCCAACCCCAACCCCAACCCCAAACTCCAAAACCATCTTACAAACTCCTCCACTCCGAGTCCTATTTTCTGACTTGAACTCGTCAAAATTTCATCCTCATAATCCTAGCCGTCCATTCATGTAGGTCCCACTATATATGTTTCTCATACCCATCAACGGCTAAAGATGTGCCTTGCTTGCAAAGCCCATATTATCCTTTTGCAGCTTTTTGTTACTTGTGATGATTAATGCTCGAGACAGGGACAAATTTATGGACAACTTTAACCGACCCTCTATTACAAATAACATATATAGTCCATGCCAATTGCCAAAACTATAATAATTATGCATGGATATAGCGTATTGACGGGTTTAGATTTGGGAAACTCAAAGTTTGAGCAAAACACACAGTGACCGCTGGCATGGGCCTTTGGCAGCCCTCAATTTCTGGTTTCTATATATGTCTTTTCTAACTTAAAAAAACTCCAAATCCTCTCTGTTCACGTGATATTACTGCTACTAAATACTAATATTAGTGTGGATGTAACTGGAGATATGTAGACGTGGCACGCATGCAACTAACTGATGAGGCAGAGAGATTGGACTGACTTACCCACAAATAACCACCCAACTATGACTACTACTTTCTACTATGACTACTACTTTCTACTAGGACTCGAATGACTCACATTAAGCATGCCACGCCAAAAACCACACTATGGTAGTCCCCGCCGTTTGTTACGGTTTGTGTTTTCTCACTTGGCGGTTTGCCAAAACGGCAACAGTCTAGTTCCGAGGTATACTTGGTACATATAAATGATCATTCTTGATTTTATGTTTTGTTTTTTGGTGAAAAAAGAGAGGAAGTAAGTAGACGTAGAATGATGAAATTTACAACTATATCAGGTAAGAGAAGCCATTATTTGATAGCTCATTATTGATCAAGTCACGAGTTGACATTAATGTTGGAGGTTAAATGATCAAGCAAGACTTAATGGCTATAAGATTTGCTCGAAATCGAATAAATTAAATCCAAGCCAAAGGGCAACCACATTGATTTCTGGCTAGCACCTCTCGTGACCTATTAGGACGCCAGAGAACCTTGGCTAGCTAACTCTCGATAAAGGGACAGAGAGTCGAGCATATCTTGCTCCCCACCACATTTATGATCTATTCAATACAAAATTTGAATTCAATTTTCTTTCTCCCTCTCTCCCTCCTTTGAGTCTTAATTTCTGCCTTTTTAGTTATATGGATTATTGATTATTTACTTCTATTAGTTAAATTTTTTCAAAAACTTCTTCGTGTTTCACATTCTAAATTTTTCTATTCCCTATGTTGATATGTCTCTCAAATTAAGGAATCAAAGAAAAGTATAACTGTCATAACAGTTATAACAAGCTAGCTGTGTTAGTTAAAACAGTTAGGAAGTTTTGGGGAAATTTGATTGGTAAGGGGTTCTTTAATGTAACTAACAGCTATGTATTATAAATAGCTTGTTAGGGGTTAAAAAGAGAGGGGAATCAGATTGTAATTGAGTTTGAGAGAGAAAGAGAGAAAAGCTGCGAGAGTGATCTGTTTTTACGGGAAATACTCAAGGGAAGAGAGATTGAGTGAGGTTGAAAACAGAGAACAGTTTAGCCAACTTTGTAATCTTGCTAATTTTTTTCTCATAGTGAAAGGATTGCCCTTAAAGTGGACGTAGGCCATTGTTATAATGGCTGAACCACTATAATTTCTTGGTGTACTGTGTTCTTAGTTTCTTGTATTGGTTTGCTCTGTTTTCTGGTCTAAAAGCTTTGTATCTTCTTCAAGTGGGTTAAGCACCAACAAGTGGCGCCGTCTGTGGGAATCAAAATCAAGAAGATGAGTTCTACAAAGTTTGATATCGAGAAGTATACAGGCAAGAATGATTTTGGGCTTTGGAGAGTCAAGATGAGGGCCTTACTAGTTCAACAAGGACTTGCTGAAAAAGGTGAGGCTGCTATTCTATCATCTTCCACCAACAAGACTGAGATTCTTGAAAAGGCTCATAGTGCTATAATATTGAGTCTAGGTGATAAGGCTCTCAGGGAAGTTGCAAGAGAAACTACAGTCCAGGCCATCTGGCTCAAATTAGAGAAGCTTTATATGACTAAATCTCTAGCAAATAGGCTGTATATGAAGCAACGTTTATACTCCTTCAAAATGGCAGAGGATAAATCAGTTCATGATCAGATTGATGAGTTCAATAAGATCACTGATGATCTTGAAAATATAGAGGTAAAACTCGAAGAAGAGGATAAAGCTTTGATTCTTTTAAATGCTCTGCCAAAATCATATGAGCATTTGAAAGATGCTATGCTCTATGGGAGAGAAAAAACGATCACAATAGATGAGGTCCAATCTGCTGTAAAAGCAAAGGAGCTTCAGAGAAAAATTGAAGAGAAGGATGATAATCATGGAGAAGGTCTCACTGCTAGAGGAAGAACTGAGAAACGGAACACCAAAGGAGTGAAGAACAAATCAAGATCCAAGTCTCAAGGAAGGTACAAATGCTTTCACTGTCATAAGGAGGGGCATTTTAAAAGAGATTGCCCAGATAGAAAGAAAAAACATCAAGAGAGGCCCAAAGATTCAGCTGAAGCATCTGTGGCATCAGATGGATATGATTCTGCTGAAGTGTTGGCCATCATGGATGGAAATTCTAGTAAAGAATGGATCTTAGACTCTGGATGCACCTTCCATATCTGCCCAAACAAGAGCTGGTTTGAAGAATATGATTCAATCGATGGTGGAATGGTTCTGTTGGGAAACAACAAGGCCTGTAAAGTCACTGGGATTAGATCTATCAGAATCAGAATGCATGATGGCAGAGAATGGATCTTGAAGGAAGTCAGGTATGTTCCTGAACTAAAAAGGAATTTAATTTCACTTGGTATGCTTGATAAAAGTGGCTATACATTCAAAGCTGAAAGTGGAACAATAAAAATCTGTAAAGGATCTCTTGTAATAATGAAAGGCATTAGAAATAATGGTTTATATTCATTAATTGGAGGAACTGTCATAGGAAATGCATCAATAGCTGAGAAACAGAAACTAGATAAGTCAAAACTATGGCATATGAGGTTAGGACATGTTAGTCAAAAGGGATTGGAAGAATTAACAAAACAAAATTTACTATGTGGAGATAAAATAGACAAACTTGACTTTTGTGAGCAATGTGTCTTAGGAAAATCAACAAGAGTCAAATTGAATATAGGTATTCACACAACTACTAAGCCTTTTGATTATGTCCATTCAGACCTATGGGGTCCATCTAGAATACAAACTCATGGGGGTAGGAGATATTTTCTTTCAATAGTTGATGACTATTCTAGGAGGGTTTGGATTTATATTCTTAAAAATAAGAATAATGCATTTAATAAATTTGTTGAATGGAAAATACTCCAAGAAAATAAACTGGAAAGAAAACTTAAACATTTGAGGACTGACAATGGCCTGGAGTATTTTTCAGAGCAATTTATTGAGCTTTGCAGGAAAGAAGGAATAACCAGACACAAAACAGTCATTGGAACACCTCAGCAAAGCGGTTTGGCCGAAAGGATGAACAGAACGATATTGGAAAGAGTAAGATGTATGTTACATGGAGCTGGTTTACCCAAGAATTTCTGGGGAGAAGCAGCAGCTACTGCTTGTTATCTCATCAACAGGTGTCCTTCTTCAGCCATTGGGTTTAAAACACCTATGGAACTCTGGTCAGGTAAACCTGCTGATTACAGTAATCTGAAAGTGTTTGGCTGTTCAGCCTATGCACACATCAGACAAGACAAACTGGAACCAAGAGCTAAAAGGTGCATTTTTCTGGGTTATCCTGATGGTGTCAAAGGATATAAGTTGTGGTCATTAGAACCTGGTGAACATAAGGCTATTATAAGCAGAGATGTTACATTTAATGAAAACTCTATGCCATATCGTGAAAAATAATTAAGTAATGGTGATGTAATAAGACCAGAATCTGATACTTATCAAGTTGAGGTGGAGGTTCTAAAATCCAGTAAAAATTCAACACAAGATACTGGTACTTCTAAAGAAGTGCAAACTCAAGAAGAGGATGAAGTTGACTTGCAAGGTTCAGATGATGATTTAGAAGATTACAGTCTTGTAAGGGATAGAAAAAGAAGAGCTGTGAGACCTCCACAGAGATATGGACAAACAGATCTTATTTCTTACGCACTTAGTATTGTTGAAGAAGTGGAGGGTAATGAACCAAAAACATATAGAGATGCTTTGAACAGCAAAAACAGCAAATAATGGACATTAGCTATGCAAGAAGAGATCGACTCATTGTTAAAAAATCAGACCTGGCAGCTTGTGGATAAACCTCAAAACTAAAGAGTTGTTGGTTGCAAGTGGATCTTTAAAAGAAAGGAGGGAATTCCAGGTGTTGAAAGAGCAAGGTTCAAGGCCAGGTTAGTAGCTAAAAGTTTCACACAAATAGAAGGCATAGACTTTAATGAAATTTTTTCACCAGTTGTGAAACATTGTTCAATAAGGATAATATTAGCTCTGGTAGCACACTTGAATCTGGAATTAGAACAGCTGGATGTTAAAACTGTTTTCTTACATGGAGAGTTAAAGGAAAAGATTTATATGAGCCAACCAGAGGGGTTCATAGTTCCTGAAAACAAAGATAAGGTCTGTTTATTGAGGAAATCTCTATATGGTTTAAAACAAAGTCCAAGACAGTGGTATAAAAGATTCGATGAGTTTATGATCAGAATTGGGTTTACAAGATGTAGTTATGATAGCTGTGTGTACATTAAGAGAGAAGATAGCAATGTTAAAGCTTACCTTCTACTATATGTGGATGACATGTTAATAGTGTTATCCCAAGATTAGCTAACCCAAGAGGGGGGGTGAATTGGGTTTTAAAAACTTTTGCAAACTTTTCAAATAAAACAACTAGAATATGCAAGTAACGAATAAAGCGAGTAAAAATAGCAAGTAAACAAATACAATCTCAAAGTAAATAAATTAAGGAGGTAGGGATAGAGAGATTGCAAACGCTATTTTTACGAGGTTCGACAAACTCGATGGTTTGCCTACGTCCCCGGCCCTCCGCAACTTGCTTTGAGCTTTCCACTATCGGATCAAAGTTATGGGCTTGACCGACCCTTGTACAAACAAGTGATTTCTCCTTAGGCACACTTAGGCCTTTACAATAGTCTTGACTCTGGCTCTATTATGCCTAACTCGGATTGTTTTGACTCCGGTGTCAATCTCACCTATAACCGGGTTGTTTAGAATCCGGTGCCAACCTCACCTAACAAATACAAGATATATTTTGGATTGAATCACTCAACAACAATCTCTCCTCAATGTAATTTGATACAATGTAAACTTAGGGAGAATGAGTATAAGCACAAGATATAATCTAGTTAGGCTCAAAGATTTTGTGAAAAATGAATTTGAAAGTTTGATCACAAAATGTAGGCTATTAAGACTTGTAAGAATGTTTAAGACAATGTAAGATAGCTCAAAAAGGTTATTTGAGTCTTAAAATAGCTTCTATTTATAAGCCCCATTGAAAACTAGCCGTTTCTAGCCGTTTTAAAAAGTTTCTGGAGTTTTCGGTAGACTCACCGGTAGACCGGTAGTTTCCGGTAGACTCCCGAAACTAGCCGTTGGAAGTACGGTTGCAACGGTCGAAAAATAACGGTCAAAAAT
>JXTC01000938.1:34845-44909 GCA_002914845.1 Trema orientale | reverse complement strand
AATGTATACATGTATATATATGTATATATTTGCAAAATGACTTCCGAGCAACCAACTTTTAAACCAAGCGACCCACTTGGTCGTGCTGTCTAAAAATGAGGTCATTTAGCTACTTTCATTTTTCAACATTGTTATTTTGGCAAACTCCTTGAAGTACTGTTTGATTTCCAGCTAAAGTTTTGCAGCCAAAAATTCTGAAATCTGCCACCTAATTAAATGATGCATAATAGACTTACAGTGAACATTTCTACACTATCCTGCTTCCAAACTCTTCTATCCTCCAAGCATTCGCAAATTCTCACTGATCCCAGTAGAGTAATCAAATCAGTAATCTGTCCCATCTCCCTTTCATTTGGATTTCTAAAGAGATGTAAATCCCAGCGTTTCCATTTACTGTAATCTTTCCTTTTGTTATATATATTGCCATTCCTGTCATCTTTTATTTGAAACAATAATGGTGACATATGCAGTTATTTGTTATTGTTATTTAACTACATAAGGTTGGAGATAGATGTGAAGTTGAACCAGGGTCAAAAAGAGGCGTTGTTAAATTTGTGGGTCGGGCAGAATCTCTGCCACCTGGTTTCTGGGTTGGAATCCAATATGATGAACCGTTAGGAAAACATGATGGCATGTGAGTAAGCTCTTAAATCTCAGTTTATTTTATTTCTTGGAATTACACGATGTTCAGTACTTGCAGTTACAAATTACCTTCTTTTCTAGTGCTTGGGTAGACTGTGCTGTATATGTGGTGTTCCAGCGCAGATATCAGTCTCCATTATCAGTCATTAGAAGAAATTATTTTTACTGTGTTTTGCCCAGAGAACATGATTAATTTTCATGATAAGAAAATATAAGGCTCAGGAATTATGGTTTATATTGGCCACAAATCTTTTTAAGCCTTGATCTGTTTTTGGCAGGCTAAAGAATAGTATTGAACTGAAGTTAGATCATTTTGACGTTCCTTCATTTTTATAAACCCGTAAAACTAAATTGTATAACTCGAATTAGGTCTTTGCTACTTTTTATATTATCAATATTCTGTAAATTCGATATTATTTTCACGTCATTGAGCCAAATACATGTGTTTGGGTTTTGCCATATTTGTGAATCATAACTAACGCTTTCTTGAGGCATTTAAAATTACCTCCCTTTTCTTTATAGATTGTTATGCTTCTTGTGGATGTTAATTAATTGAGACTTCTTTTGTTCATGTACTAGGGTAAAAGGAACACGTTACTTTCAATGCCCTCCACTTCATGGTGCAATGGTTAGGCCGGACAAAGTAAAGGTTTGTAAAACAACTTTCGCTTGATGATGCTTCAATATTGAAATTTTAAAGTGCTGATGTTGCTGATTGTCTATATTATTTGAAGCATTTTGTCTTTGGTTCCTTTGAATGTCAGCATATTTCCCTGTTATTGTAGTTTTCTATTGGTTTTTGCTAATCTTTTACTTTCGGTGTTCTCCTTGCCCCTGTCAGTTATACTTTGCGTCCTGAGGAAAATATACCAATTACTTTGATTGGGGAACCCCTTCTTTTCAGCAACAATTGGAAAAGCAAGTTCTTGCCTAGTGGCATGATAAGTTGATAAGATCACATTCTGTTCTAAATCGAGCTAATCCATCTTTTTGTTTGGTGTAACTATAGTTTTTCTATATAATTGCTTGACCATCTGAATTATACATTCTGACAAATGTAACCTTTTCTTGCAATTTATTTTATTTACTCATTTCATTTATTGCACTTGAGTATTCAAACCTTCTCATTTGCATGATTACATGTTTGCAATTGCCTCCATCATTTGCATATTTTCCATAATTTCTCTTTTCCACTTTGGTTTCGGGTTACTGCCAGTCAAGTATTCTCTTCATATTATACTCTTTTTCATTATTGATTTGAATGATGATTACATCTATCATATTTTAGGTTGGTGACTTCCCTGAACGAGATCCTTTTGAGGGGGACGAAATCTGAGCCGGTCATTTCTATGTAACCTTCTGGGAGTAGTGGTACTAGTGTTTCTTCAAGTACTTGTACAGTTGATAAACTCTTGGGAGAGTGATTGATACTTTTTTCTTTTCTCTGGTTTCGGGGTGTTGGATTGGATGATTATTGATGAGTTTTTTAATTAAGGGATTAATATTGGGAATCTGGGTTTTAGTCTGCCATCTGTGATTGTTTATGTATGCTTTTTTTGGAAAGGAAACAAGAGAAGAGTAAAGAAGCAAAGACCAGAAAAGGTTATCTGCTGAAAAACTTGGGAGCAGAAGTTACAAGAAATATACTAAAAAACCAAATATAACTTATTGCCATAAGTTTTAACTCAACTTCCATCTTACCGCAATAACTTATTTGCTTGAACTATAAGGCTATTTCAAGAACACGAGTGACTTCTGTAAACATCTCAAGTAAACTTTTTTACTTTTTTAGTGAAGTCTATGAAGTAGATATTATACTGTACTTCTATAAGCTTGTTAAGAAGCAATTTTTTGTTATCTTAAATGAACCAAAAGTCTATTAGGTATTTCATCCCATTAGCTCTTTGAACTCTACTAGTCGTTCTATGATATTGCAGGAGTTTCGTGCTGTCACATTACAGTGTGACTTTCAGTAATTAAGTAACACGATTACTGTTAGTGATGAATAAAACTAGTAGGATAGTGACTAGTAATGCATAGAATTGATATACTTCTCTGTACCAAGTCAAATGAAACTATAAAAACATACAAAATTACAGTGTATACCATTATTCGAGCTCAAGAAACCTCATCGTCTCAACTAGTAATATGGGTTGGTAATACCATGCAAAATCCAGGCCAAACTTATTACTGGACAACTTAAGGTAGAATTAAAACGGATATGGAGGCTTAGCCTTCAAATTCAACCATCTTCACCACTGAAGAGTCACCTATTTTTTGGAAGACCACCACCTGGTCATTGGGTTTGAGTATCCCCAGAGATTTACCATGACGACAGGCCAGTTTCAAGCCGGATTCTTCACTAGATTCTCCAGAAGTAGCCTGCTAATGAGCAAGGAAAAGGTACAGCAGCAGATACTAAAATTTCTCACCAAGGTAACCAAAGCAACCAAACTAAATGAAGTATAAGAGCTGGAAATATACAAATAGATGAGGAAGGCGGGGAAGGATGATTTTCTTTGGAATTGGGATAGCATGCTGAATTCTATTACGAAAAAATGGTGGCAAATAAACCCCCTCTAGTAACAAGACACCTGGAAATTCGCTAAAAGAAAATTTTGACCAGAGATAACAGGTGAGTGCAATCGGCTGAAATTAGAAAGTCGTCTTGTTCTTAGCTTTATTTGTAGTCTAAATTTGTGACTTCTCCAAGCCTTTCATATTCTAAAAACTCCAAGCTTAAAAGCATATGCCAAATATGTTGAAAATGTACGTTGTCTTTCATGTGTGCATACATAATATTCATCAAACTAAAATCCAGAACCAATAAGCACACAATGAACCAAAGCATATTACTTCATTACATACCACAATAGGTTTGGCTAAAATTGGATAAACTCCTCTTAAACCAAGCAACTGCCTAACCTGCACCATTAGAAGAAATCGCTAAAAATTGGGCTAAAAAATTCCTGTTGTTTCCTATGCTTTAAACTGTCAAAGATCTGAGTAATGACATACCTTTGATGAACTAGTAAAAGTCCATCTCAATGAATTTGTCCGGAGACGAGGGATGACAACAGCCAAAACAGGCATTGTTGGCCTGTATTTTGCAATCAACCTATAGATCAAACTCATCAGATTTAGACTGCAAGTTCCTAGTTCTGTAGTTCATCTTCTATTTCTTTTATTCATTCATCTTTTTTCGGGGTATGTGTTTGATTACAAAGATGTAGAAAAGCACCTTACTGCAAGACCAGAGGAAGTGAACACTACAATGACTGCAGCCTTGACCTTAATCGCAGCACGAACCTTTGAAACATAGAGAACTCGTTATGGCGGCATTTGTTTGGAAAGAAAGAATCAAGGAGAAAACATGACAGAAAACTCTCTCATACCGCTGATGAAGCAACGGATTCGGCATGAGACATAGGTTCTCCGAGGAATTTTAAAGCTTTCTTGAAGTGAAGGGGTTGATTATAAACACTTTCAGCCTACAACATGAGAACAATACAAAAACATGGTTAAATCCTATTAACATAATGCTTATGCTTAACGAATATTTGTTACTTAAACATGTGGTGCTTCGCCAATTAGGAATATTATACGATAATGTTTCTACGAGACTTAGAGAGCTAATTCTTGAAGTTGGAAACTTATGTACTTCAGCACAAATTCTCCCAACAGTTTTGATTGCCTCAACAGGATATAAGCCTCTAAGTGTCTCTGCTCCTAAGAGAATGCCATCACTACCTGATTAACAAAACAAAAGAACGGTCAATCGTGGTCATCAGACTGGCAAAGAAAGAGTTAATCGGGGAGAGTTTTACATACCATCAAGAACAGCATTGGCAACATCAGTTGCTTCTGCACGAGTTGGCCGGAGATTTTCGGTCATACTGTCAACCACCCGAGTGAGTATGGCTGGTTTTCCAACCATGTTGCACTTGTGTAGAGCAGACTTCTGGAATAAGAAAACCTACAAGATAGATATACCACATGAAGACTGTTGATTTAAGAGAGAAAAAAATTTTAACCAAGAATAAGATTTTTGACAACTTTATGTTGTTTATGACTTGATCAAGAAAACACTCTGCATCAAATATAGCGCAACCCTGTTGAAGGAAATTTGATTGGTATACAGCAATTTTTTTTTTTATTCCATCTCCAAGTTTGATATCCTCCTACAAGACTTCCTCCACTTAAGTAATTAGACTTTTCCAATATAAACAAACAAGAGTTCATGAGAAAATTTATCCCCATAATTGACAAAGAGGTTTAGTTAAGAGAGATTAATACTTGTAAATCATAGGCTCAACTGACCTTTTCAGGTGGTAGATCGATTCCCAAATTCCCGCGCGAAAGGATGATACCATCTGCTTCTTGAAGAATCTCATCAAAATGTTTGAAGCCCTGTAAAGAACAGATTGAGAAACAAAAATGATAAGTTAATAGCATTAACTGATATTTTCATACAAGAAAGGAACCTAAAAGTAATATTGAACAATAATAGAGTTTAACTGAATCAATGAAGATAAAAGCAATAAATATTTATGTGGTAAGTTCCATGAATTGATTTTAAATGTATGTCAAGGCAATAGCTCACCTCTACAGTTTCAATTTTGGCAAATATTTGAGTTTCATGCAGGTTCTGTCCTATAAGGAAGGCCCTAAGCTGCATAAGACAGCAAGGAGTAAAAATTCAGTGTCAAATTTGCTTCCGAATTGACTTAATGTTATTATACTACTTATTATCACGGGCTTACAGCTATATACTATTAGTGGCTACATGAGCTCAAAATCAACTCTCACTAATACTATAATACTAGCTAATAGTCATAGTGGTTATTAGGCTATAGCCTATAAGTAACAAAGAGTACATTGAAATAAAAGACAATGATCCCTTGTTCAGAATGGCAATAGCAACGTCAACTTTAAAAAGTGAAAAAAAAAAAATTAAAAAAATAACTGACCTCTTGGACATCTTTGACGTGGCGAGTAAACGAAAGAGCGACGAAGTCAATATTGTTATGAGAACCCCAGCTTGAAATTACCTATCACGGGTTGGGATAGGAGGAAGAAGTTAAATGCATATGGCAACTCAGTACGAGAGCTCTATCATGACCTGTTTCTTGTGTAGATATTGTCTATTTTGACTATAATATTTCACGATTTTTCAACATACGTCATACAGTAAATGTCATCAGTATCATAAGATCCAAAGACCTTTCATTCCCAAACAATGTAGGATGCTACATAGAGCAGTAAAACAAAGTGCAACCAATTAGGACACTTCAGAAAACAGAGTCAACTATGCCTATAAAAGAGATTTGTTTTTCCAAAACTTTAGTGGAATATTGTTAATGAACTAGTTTCTCACTGCACTAAGAGTAAGAAGGGGCTAAAGAATTGTAAGTGTTACCTCTTTATCATAGTCGGTTAAAGTGGGCAAATCAATGTGGACTTGAGGAACATACACTGTGACTATAAAGCCCACAAGAGTGGCAGTGTTTTTCACTAGACAAATAACATCTTCACCTCTTGTCTCCAAAACCTACATATTAAAATCAGAATCAGATTACAATTATAATATACTCCATATTGTATCGAATTAAGTACTAATAAAAATGTCTAAAAAAGGCACGCGTGGTTATTCCAATATTAGCCAGTATGGATCCTGCTTATAAATTTACATGTGGAGAACTCGTCTATTAGTGTATAATGTTAGGCACGGTTAATGGTATACAATAATTTAACCTAAACATTTTTCATAGATTGAGAAAAACAAGAATAGTACAGTACTTGATTAAAGTGTACCTCAAGCCACACAGAGGTGGTTTCACTCCCTGTGAAGAGGTACTGCCCAAGAAAAATGGTGTCTCCCTTTTTCACGATCTTCAATTGGTTGAGATAAAACAGTCATTATTTAGTTAGTTAGAAAGTAAAACAAGGGCAAAAAAGAAAAGATGCACATATGTAATCTTGAGAAGGAAATTTAACAATAAAAGGAATTGTCACCATCCTTTTTATTTCACCCCTGTAACATCTTTATGAGTATGTTAGTTTTACATGTACATACACACACTTGTCCACATAAATTATATGCATGTGAAAACATTCATTTACATTAGGAGTGTTTCTACTTGTATAGGTTATCCCCGTTTTGCGGATTCGATTTTGGATTGGTTTGGTCAGTATTTTTTTTTTTAATAAAAATTTTGAACACTCTTTATTTGCATACGAAGTAGTAAGTATACTAGTATGTATTTGAGTTTGTATAAAAATATGTTCATGACTAATATAAATTCCAGATATTTTATGCGAAATTTCCACCTGAGCAAGTCTATTATAATTAACAGCCAAGACGTCTGCCGATGGTTCTATACCAACATCTGAAGTAATAGTCAATCGGTCATCAGCCTTCAGCTCTATTGGTTTCCCACTCCTGTTATTAACTTGAACTTCTGGGCCAACAGTGTCTAGCATAACCTGAAAATCAACAATTGGAAGGGAAGATGATCACTGGGAATTGCTAGCTACGGACTCTGCGTCCGTAGCATATAGGCCATCCATCATGGTGGGCTCTATTTTCGTGGACAGTCTTAATTGCACTGACGCGTCTGTACCTAGCATATTTTTTTTTTTTATAAATTTTAGGTGACTATTACCAAATAACCATTGAAAAGTAATTAAAAAAAGAAGTTATAGATTTGAACCATTAATATATAGAGACAAAGAAAACCTATACCTCAGTAAATAATAGTGGGAAACTCACTAATAACATATGCTTAGTTGCCAAAGGGTCAATAGTAATCCATATAGTGCTATGTATATTATTTCATCAAGATTCTTAAATACTTACAGCACAAAGCTTCTTAGTATTCTTGACAGCTATCTTCAAATTCTCGATTGTTTCTTGGTGGTAGTCTCCATCGAAAGCCGAAAAATCGAACCGGGCCACTGGAAAAAGTGGACAAAAGAAAAAGATGGATTAAATATAAAGATCTTCACCAAAATAATAATAAAAAAAAGAAATAGAAAAGTTAGGATTATAGAGATTTATTACCTGACATTCCTGCATTTAGACATGCCTCAATTATCCCAATAGAGCGTGATTTTGGTCCAAGTGTACCAACTATTTTGGTCAGTGATGGTATAAGACTCTACATAATAAGAGAATCATGTTAAAAAAGACACTACCTTTTTAAAGTCTTTTTGGTCACTGTTTAAAACTGATAACAGGGTAGAGTAGATAAAATGAAAAATCATAAATATTGTGAACTACTTCATTGAAACAAATTCTGTTTTTATGTTTGGCTGAAAAGAAAACGCAAGGAAAAAAGATAAATTTACAGAGAAATACTAAGGACTCCCAGTAAACAAAACAAGTATTCAACCTCTTGTCATGATTAAAAAATATATATACATATATATATCCCAAGTTTGAGAAAAATAAATAAAATGAAAAATATTTACAATCTTATGTGATTTAAGACACAAAATTGAAACTCATAAAGGAAAAGTTGAACCCAAAAAAAAAAAAAAAAAAAAAGAGTAAAGATTATGTGTATAAGAGAAAAGAAGGTGCTTACTAGTTTAGAGGAGGTTAGAACCGAAGACAGCCTTAAAGGCTCTTCAACAAACATCTGACCTCCTTGCATGGTCAGAAGAAGATGGTTAGTTGGGAAACTAAAGTTTTGGCGGGTAAGTGAAGATTGCCCAAGTAAGCCAACTTATTATAGGAAGAAGTTAGGTAATGGAATTACATAAAAGCCCATCTTTTTGTCGGACTTGAGTTTCATCATCTAATCTTTATTTGTTAAGAGTTATTAACTTTTGGCCCTTGAGTCCCTGAACTTTGAAATATGTCAGTTTGGCCTTTGGACTTTCATATCTCCAATTTTGGTCCTTGGTCACTATGTTTTTTGTCTCAATATTTGGCCTCTGAACAATATTTTTGTTGCTGTTTTGACCCCAAAACAAGTTCATGTTAGAGCCAAAACTAAGACAAAATCTTAGTCAAAGATTAGAACTCAAGATTCGAAAGTTAAGAGGTCAAAACTGAGATAAAAATAAAATTTGAGAGCCAAAATGACGCATTTCAAAGTCCAGTGGCCAAATTAAGACTCAACCTATAATGTGAGGGCCAAATATGAAATTGGTCTTTATTCCATGTTTACTTGAACAGTTTCTCAAGTGGCTTTTCATCAACTTGTGTAATGGTTAGAAATTATAATATAATTGGTAGCTATTTGTGGGATGGAAGACATAAACGTTATGTTGATATATTTCTTCTTACTCTTTTTTTATATATATTGATTTATGTTTGATTAGTACAACATATGGTCACATAGCTTAAGTTAATTTCTTAATTATGTGAAAGGGCAAAGAGGGCTTTCAGTGGTGGAAAGTAGCATCATATAATTATGCAAGCAACTTCTTTTGTTCTTTTGTTCTTTTCTTTTTTTTTTCTTGGGAGGGAATTTAGGATGCAATTTGACGCGGAAAATATTTTGCATGAAAAGGATTTGCCCCGTCAATTAAAGATCCATGGATCGAAAATCTTGAATCTTGAATTTTGATTATTAGTTTTTAGTTAATTCAAAAAGAAGCAACAGTGACGTCGAAATGTTTTTAAAACATATGGTGCTACTCATAGGATTGTATATGAGCTTTTGAGAATATATACAAGGGGAGCTATATTTACACCCTTTCATAATATAAAGACACCTTTTTTATTGGTAAAATTACTATAAAGGACAACTAAGAAAACTGGAAAAAAAAAAAAAGTTAACAAAAGCACTTTTTCCTCTGAGTGCACCCTAGAACAACAATTTCTCATAGCGTTACCCATTTCAACCCTTCTGCTTGTTTTATCTCTAGCCCACCTCCTCGCCCGACGTTAGACCTATGTACTTACTCTCCCTTGCTTCACTATCCTCTTACTCGGCCAATTCCCCTCTCCCTCTCCCCATATCTTTTTCTTTCCTGTAATCTCTCACATCTATGATTATCACATTGGATAAAAGGATAAATTTGCAGATTATGAGTTCAATAAAAACTATTAAGTGAGAACCTAAATCAAAAGGCCCTACTTTAACCCTGAGAAAAGAACAAGAAAAACAAGAAAAAGATAGAAAACACAGTCTTTTAGTGTTTCTATCATAGTTCACCATTTCTCTAAGAAATAATACAAAATGAAAAAGAAAGAGTGAGTTTCTTCAGGTTATGATCAACTGGGTATTTGGTGGATTTAGACATGTGTTAAAATTTTGCAATTTGATTTGAATTCTTTACCAATATGAGATCTACTTAGCTTTGAATTGGCGGCTGTTGACGGAGGTTTTGTCAACAATGAATATAGAAAATTGCAAGATGTGGCTTGTGTGTGAAAAAAGATTAATAAAGCAAAGTAAATAAGGAGA
>JXTC01000938.1:16661-29043 GCA_002914845.1 Trema orientale | reverse complement strand
CACAATAATGGGTAATTATCTCCTCTTCAATTAGCTAGTTGCCTTTTTTGAGATTAGGCAGGTCAACTATTTGTGGTGGTCAAAAAACCACACAACACATAAGAGGTTTTTATTTATTTATTTATTTTAGGTATAGGTTGCATAAATCGTAGAAATTTTAATAAGAAAAAAGGATATATTTGTATTTTTGAAAAGTCTTTTAAAAAAATGGGGTGCCTTAATGCAAGAAGGGGGTGTAAATATAATCACCCTATATACAAACTTTACGATTTATGACTCAAGTAATACAAAGACCAAATTAAATAAGGAAAAAAAAAGTAGTGGTGGTAGGTTTCATTCACATAACGAAGTTGTTGTACGATCTGAAAAGCACATACAAATCTACAATCAATATCAAATACAGCTAGCCTTGTCTATTTAATGCATGTGCTACCTGAAACAGTGAACAAAAAGATAGCCAGTATATGCGATCAGATGACCAAATTCCTCAACTCGTCAAAATATGCCAAAATGCGACCTCATGTGCATAATAAGTTCGAGGATTCACACTCCAGATAACATGCGACGAATTAACTACTACTCAAAAATTATGGAATATAAGTAGAAAAAGTAAAATCAATCATAATTATCAAGATTAGGTATTTTAGGAAGCCCATTTTTCCTCCAAAAATGAAAAATCTCACTTGTTGTAAGTAGCCCCCTTTTCTCAACTATAAATAAGGAAGGAAATGACATATAAAAGGGATATGAAATATACTAATAATATTCTATCTCTTTACAGTAGACGTATGCCAAATTACTCTAGGTTAAATCACTCTAAATCTTTATTATTATTTTTCCAAAAAATACATATATTGGTTGTTATACCAATTTTTGGTATAACAGAAGTGAATGAGTAGGTTTCATTCGCATCTACCAGTGTGATTTTTCAGTTTTTGTCGTCTCCTTATGTTGCTGTCGTTTTAGTTGCAGTTGTTTCTCCCATTGATTTCGTTTTTCCCTTTTGCGTCGTTTTCATGGGGTCATTGATTTGATACTTGATTTAGATAGTTGGCACAAAAAAGTTGAACCAAATATTGGCTTTTAATTAAAGTTACACTCTTACTGTCAGATACCAACCAAAAACACAAATGACAAATGAGAAATTTAGGTGGATGACCAAAATTTTAAATTTGATTAAGTAGATGTCTATTTTTAAAATTTTATAGCTAAATGTCTAGGTAGATGTATTTTTACACTTGGTAGATACACAGATCTACTAATTTTAATTACTGTTCTGAAATGCACTGAGTATATAATTTTTTATACTTGGTATATAAAATTTTACACTTAGTATACATACATATATACCAGATATTTTGCTATAACTTTTGACAAAAAGACATTTACTGAAATTAGGCCCAAAATTTGATCATATTTCTATAAGCCCCCAAAACAAATTCTGAAATTCCTAAATATTGCAAGTTTCTACGCATCTACAATGGAGTTCATGACACATCAGTAATAACCACACAAATCAATGAAGTTCAAGTCTCTAACAACAACAACAACAACAACAACAATAATAATAATAATAATAATAATAATAATAATACACCGAAATTTGAAACCATTTCTGCGAAAAAGGTATTAAAGACAAATCTTTTCTGAATTTTTGTGGGACTTCGTCAGGGACCCTCTTTCAAACTATCATGAAACGATACTGTCAAGGATCATTTTTTTTTTTTTAATATACAAGTTTTCTTCAAAATTATGGGATTTTTTTTTTCTAGAACAATCTTATAGACTATCATTGTTAAAAGAGAAGAGGTCCAGTCTGGCGAACATGGAACCAAACCTTTCGGATGCACTAGAGGGGGCAGGGTTTTGAACCAGAAACGAGTCGCCATATAATCTTAGAGAACTCTTTAGTATTCTATAAACTGTCGGTCACTAAATTAATCGTATACATCAAAATCCACTATTTGTTTAGCCTTTTCTTCTAGGCAGCACATTGAATCAAAATACAACACAAAATACATGCTTCCACTCGGAAGAAAGAGAAGAAAGACTATTTGGACAACTTCGCACTCTACGACCTGCATAAATCATAGAAATATAAAATAAATACTTAATTATTTGGCATAGCCTGAAAAGAGAAGCCGAAACAATGGGCAAGCATTGAGTACAGCTACAGCAAATCTGAACATGGGCAAGAAGGTTTAGGAGAACACGTCACCAAAAGTCCAAACAATGTGTAGTTTCTTATTCCTAAAAATACATGTTTGGGATCTGATGTCTGAACCAAAAAAAAATAATAATAATAATCTGAACAGCAAGAAATCGTTCTTAGAAGCAAGAACTTTCGTTCCCTCGACCAACTACTAATGTGGCCCCCCGTTTGCATTGATCAACTGAGTGATGGGAATCCATCCACTCAATTCCCATCACTCAGTTGATTAGGTTCGAAGCTTTATCTGGATTAAGGAAAGTACCAAGTCTAATAACCATAAATTCTTCAAATCATAATTTATTTGATGCATTTAACAATCTTATGATTGCACATTCTGAAAAGGATACTCGGGTAACAAAAAAGTTTTCCAATGCCCTCAGTTGCCACACAAAATGCACATACGATAACACTACCATATTCAGCATCAAAAGAGATATTACTATAAATAATTACCTTTGATTTGACCTAGTACTTCTTCTGGTGGATGCAGAAATGTTACACTTTCGAACTTTCAAGTCACTTTTCATGGCTCTGGGTTTGGAGGCCCCTGTAATTATTACGACTTAAATTCAAAAATACAATTTTTTTTGCAACTAACTATTTAAGAAACAGTGGTGCCGCATAACTACCTCTTGCATTAACTTTCGGAGTTGGTGATTGAACTTCGATATCACCTGCTTCTGACTCTGTTAACTCACTAGAAGCACCTGAATATTCGTCTGCTTCAGCATTTGCAGAATTCGACTCCACATTAGTGGACTCAGTCACTTCTTCAAATGACGGATCAATGACTTCAGCTTCTGTGTGTATCCCAAAATGAAAAGAACTAAAGATTAGACTCAAAAGATGAATTTCCAAGAATATTAAAAACACACCACATAACTTTCTTATTTTTTCTTTTTCAGTGCAAAGAAGCTTCCAGGAGAATATTAAATAAAATTACATAGCCTCAATTTGCATGCCACGAAATCTATCGAGGGATAGAATTCAATTCTCAAAAACCTTCTTGAAGTTTCATAAATACCTATAACCTCCTAAATGTATTGCGTGAGAAAACATAATATATTGTTTCAAATTAAAGGTTCCACAAAATTGTAAATTAGTATTCTACATGTAAATCAGCAGAACTTTAAAATACTGGAAACTCGAAACGTATCTGTGCCTATTAGCTGACACGGATCAACTTGAAAATGCAAAAAACTGATAACATTAATCTTTTTAACCATATCGTACAAAAAGGACACAATAAACTTGAGTAAAGTTTTATTCATCATCAATTGCCAAGGTTTGGTATATAGTCAATAATTTTATAAAAGAGAGAGAAATTATACGTTTGAAATTGCATGATTCAGCCACTAGAAAAATCCCTAAAGAAAACCACTATTCAAATTTTCGTATCTCATACAACATCCGTAGTCAAAGACAGGGTCGCAGCATTATTTTATCATGCAGTTCAAGGACAACAAAACATCCAGTCACGAAAATATGCCCACAACACTTTTATAGGAACAATGAACATCAAAAGAATAAAATAATAATATAATAATGACAATGTACTAAGGAAAAGAGAACATGTAATATGTTAATGCATAAAGCTCAAACTAAATAAACTATACCTTCGAGAGGAGAAAAAAAAGAGAGAGAGAGAGTGAAAAGCTCAAAATAAACAAGCAGGATCCTACAGTTTCATGGCAAAAATTTAATTATAACAAAACATCCAGTCACGTAATTCTACACTCAATATCCTTATAGGAAACAATGAATATCAAATCCACACACTCACACCAAAAAAAAAAGAACCGAAAAAAAAAAAGAAAGAAAATGAAGAATGCAGTAAGGCAAAAAAATAACATTTTGTTACTTGCATGAAGCTCACAAAAGCAGATCTTCAAAATGTATATTTAAATAGTTGAAAGGTGAAATACAAGAATTCAAGTAAAGCAATAATGAAATGGACATTAGGCATGTTCTGAAAAAAATAAATGAATAAATAAATCATTTGATGAACTCTTTACTAACTACTTAGTGCATAAGGCAAAGCACATTGCAGCTCCGCAACTCTCAATATTTCTTCCCTAACTTTATTTTTCAAGGTTACGCCAATACAAAATGACTCCGAGACCATCAAATCATCTAAAAGTACGTTTTAATATTAATTTCTCTCATATATCAGGTAAAGCTTCTAAAATTATGGCCCAAGAGAATAAAGAATGGAATGCAACAAATGTTTGAGCACATCATAATTACAAGTTCATAACACCAACCTTCAATAGCATCAGATTCTGCTCTATCTTCAAAATTATCACTCCTGGAAAAGTCTTCCGTGCAACCAATCTTTTGTTGATGTATTTGGGCATTCCGTGCAGTCTCTTCTTGCTCCTTCTTTTCCATGTGGAACTTGTTAATTTTATCCTCAAACTCCTCGATGCATGATTTGAGTTCTGGCTTCGCAAACTTCTTGCCCTGTTTAAATTTAAGCAATCAGCAATTAAAAAACAAAAAAAGGAAAGATTTAAATGATATAATGAGGAAATGCAAGTAATAGTAATTCAATACCTTGTTAATTATGGCCTTAAAATGGTCCATAACAGAATCTTCTGATAGGATATGTTCATATGTTTTGAACAACTCCATGAGCTTTTTCATTCCCTTCTCAGTGAATGAAAGCTGAGAGAGGCAGTAAGAAATATATTCCCATTGTTTAATATCTGCACGGGAAAATACTTCACCTTAACATCTAAAACTGCATTTGATTGTTTATACAAAGGAAAACAGCTCTGTGTCAGGTAGCTTCTTTTATCTCAATATTGAGACAATGCTTTACAACAATACCTGTAACTCCACTAAACCTGTTACAGAGCTTCTCAACAAGAGCTTCCATTTGCTTGTCCTAAAAATAAGTCAAGACAAATAATGTAAATTAACCAACAATATAAATCCGTGTTGTAACTCTTTAATTTAAGTAATTTATACCCTCTTGATGGAACCAATTAAGAACTGCATGATATTGCAGAAAGAGTCTCTCCTTAGGTTCTGGTTGGATAACTTGCCAAGCATATCTGGAAGCAAATTATATACTGGATTGTTTCCTGTAAATTATGAAAAAAATAAATTCTCTTTCGAAAGATGCTATCGTGCAAACTAGGAAAATAACAGCATCAGAACAATGATCCTGGAAGGGTATAAAACAACACCTTTCTTAGATAACTCATGAAAAAATAATCTAGCCAGATTTGAAATCCTCTCATCTTCATCTTCTAATCTTATAGCCATTTCATTGATGTGACCCTTCACCTGATTAAGCAATAGCCATAATCACTATTTAGCAGATCATGATCCATTTAACAAAACAGAAATAACAATGAGCCATAGCCAGCTTCCCAGACCTTCATCATGTCGTTTAGTATCAGATGGGAAAGCACCAAAACAGCATTCTTCCTAACCGAAACTGAAGGGTCTCGTAACCTGGAATACATATTTTCTGTCCATGGTTCCAACATATTAGGAAAGCGAACAGCCAAGTCTCCAAGAGCAATAGTGCAATTAGAACGGACAGTTTCTGATTGAGCACTCTCCACAACCGTGAAGAGAAGCTGGAGATTTTCATCGCTGGAAAAATACAAAAGTTAACATCATACCATATTACCATGGATAGATAGACAAGCAACACAGGTGTATATGTATATGTGTGTCAAAAGAGAATAAAAAGAGAGCTCATAGAATCTCACCAAAAAGTTGCATCAATTATCATAAATCGACATAAAGCAAGCATTCCTGACGCCTGTAGTACTGGATACTGAAAGGAAAAGAAGACAGTCAATTTGTTGATAATTCTTAAATGCAAATTCAGAAAGCCTATAAAAGTTTAGCAACTTCTTTTTGTAATATTCGAAATGATAAATTACTCGGTGAAGAATTATATCCTTGACATCATTCGTAAGGGTTTTGAAATAATTTTGTTTCGTATTTTCGTAACTGATTCAAATGCTGCCCTTTCGTTTTTATAAAAATAAAATAAACATAATTTTAAATGAAAATTTCAATTGTCTAAAGTTGAATGTTGTGTGAAACCAAAACAGATATTACATGTCCAATTCTCAGAAGCTTAGATGAGAATTATGCAATCACCTTTTGCATCAAACTGAAATTTCTACAAATCTTTGTAAGGAAAGGTGCACAATATCCAATTAGATTCTTCTCATCAATACCACCAGAAACAATTTCTTTTTCCGCTTTCTCAGAGAGTGTATCAAGTATTGCATCTTCGGAAGCAGCAAGACCAAGCTCAGCACTTATCCCATTTTCCTAAAAGACAAAATAGAAGATAAAGATCTTAAATAACTGAAGAATAAAATCATGACCAAGACAAATGGATGCATATAGTTATCACAATAGTTACAAACACTATAAATGACTCCATGTTTCATTTATAATGCGGGTACAAGATCCATTGTCACCTTTGGAGTATCACCAGGCACTGTACCATTAACTTGCCCTGTCTGATTTTCAGTTTGCTTCTCTTTTCCAACTTTCTGTTTCTGGATCTTCCGAAGACAGGATTCAATATATACGAGTTGGTTCATGGCAACATGACTTACAACAAATAGGTATCTACTAAGCTTTGCTGCTTGAACTGTGGTAAGTACAGTAGCATTACCACTTTCAATCTCATTTTGCAAATCCTCACCTCCGGTACAATCAAACACGGAATGGAGAGATTTTTTCACCAAATCAGCAGCCACGGTTTCTGGGGTTGGATGAATTGTATATATTGTAGCTATTGCTCTGTCAGCAGCAGCGTACCATACGTTTTCTGGTAGCCAAAACCCAGTAATTAAGCTTTGTAAAGTAGTAAATACTCTGGTCCCATTATTAGACAACAATTTTTTCATGTCCTCTTGAGATAATCTCTGAAGAGCAATGCATGCTGTTCTAGCAAGTAAAGGATCCACTTTAGCCCAACGACCAAACCCGATATCAATAATGTCTTGTAAGTGAGAACCAAGAACCTCAGGATATGACTTTGCAGCCATGCAAATGACAGATAATGCACCACGACTTTGCTCTGCAGTGGTTCCACTTACATTAAAGCAAAAGAAATCCCATAATGCTGACATCTGCAAAAACAACCCTTCAGTTTTTAACTTTCAATAAATAGTAAAAATAAGATAAGATTAGTCGACTATAAAGCACCATTTAATATATTTTCTTTCAATTTTTGTGTCATCAGAGCAGGTACATAGACAAACTGAAGACAAGAACATGTTTCATAGTCAGTGATATCAGCAGCCTCTCAATATTCTCAAAATATTTATACAACCCTAAGGTCATAACTAGATTTAACCATCAAATTCATTTCCTATTCCCATCTCTGAAGTATTTGTTAAAAAAGCATTTGTTCAATTCAAGTGAAGAAAAAATGAAAGGACGACTAATGCGTTTCAGTAATCAGTGAAAGAATCATATTTGCAAGCCTTTATCATGTCATAACGTTAAAAGAAAAAAAAAAAATCCAAGCTGTCAGGACACATACCTAATAAAGACAAAAAATTATAATAATATCTAAATTTACCAATGATCACTAATAGTAATAGGGGAAAGTTCACAAAAACTCTATTCAGTGACTCAATTTGTAAGAAGGTACACAAAGGAAGCAAATTTTTTTTTTTTATAGTATCAAGAAATATGGAAAGCTTAACATTTAGCAATCAGCAAAGGACAATCAATTTAGAAAACTTTTGGCTCCTTGCTAAAGCAAAAAATTTTCTTTTTTGCATAAGATAATAATTGTTTATGGACCGTGTAAATGAAAAATATACATTATTGTCAATGCCTATGGAGTATAATTCACATTCAGCAATTAGCACAGGACAATCAATTTAAAAAACTTTTGGCTTATAATTGCCAAAGCAAGACAGTTTCTTGTTTGCTTAAGATAATAATTATTTCTGGACTGTGCTAAAGAAAATTATATGTTTTATTAAGTATATATCATACTTTTTGATACTTGAACCTATCATAAAATTCATAACTAATATTAACAAATTGGTGAGAAGAAACAATCAAGACTTTTTGGATCCTTTGCACGTAAACTGAGGGAAAATGTTAACCCAAGGCCTTCAACTAATTACTGCGAAATGTTGTCAAGAAATGATAAACAGAACATACCGCACCAGTAGCTATGTCACCTTTGGATACCAACAGACCAACTATAAACTCCAGAGCTGCAAGGTCTCCTATATTGGATTCTATTGCAAGGTTTAAAAGATTCTTAGCAGTCTCCACTGGACTTTTCCTTATATAAATTGTAATAAAGGCATTCTCCACAGCTTCATATATGGATTTGTCCTGAGAAAAAACCTACCACAAAAGAGGGGGAGAAAAGATACTTAAATCTTCACTTGTTTAGTATCAAACCCAGCATATATTCCACAAAATTGAAAAGAGTGGTACAGATGGACGGAGAAATAAGTCAGAAGAAATGTGCACTTTCTAATTGTGTGCATTCCTATGGTATTAGGCAAAGGGAAAAGGCACTTTACCAGTGGCAACATCTTACGTAGACATGCTTCTGAGCCATCAATTTGAAATTGTCTGCATCTCATCAATAAGAGAATTGTGTTCTCTACATCAGTAGCAGAAGACGATGCCATCAATTGGACAAGGGTGGGCATCGTGGCTGCTATACACTTGGAAAACCTCAAGCCAGCCTCAAGTGATGCAACTAAGGCCCTGGTCTGTTCCAAGTTCCCAACATCTGGCACAGAGTTATCCTTCTGAATAATATTTTCTTCCATATTGGGCAAGCAACTATCAGTTAAGCTTTCCTGCTGCTCCTGGGTCACTCCTTCATCATTTGCATCATCAACCTCACCGTCTTCATTGCAGGTTTCACTTTCAGATGGTGACACATCTGGAACACTCTCCAAAGAGATTTCAGGTTCAAGCTCTTTCAGCTTCTTCTTGTACTGTTCTAAAGTAGCTTCAAAGGAAGCTATTCGAAGATGTGGACCAAATGGGTTATGCTGCAACATCATGATAAGTAAATTTAGCGCAGATTTTCTGACTATTGCACTCTTGTCCTCCAACCTTCCTGCAGCAACTTCAGCAACCTCATTCCACAAGCCAATTGAAAGAGAATGTTCTTCACAGAGTTCAGCCCAAACTTGAAGAACCCGACTCCTAGTATAAGCCGAAACATCTCGGCACCGCTCAAGTAATATTTCCAACATAGCTTGTTTGGTTCGGAGACGAACAGATTTAGTACTCAATTCACCCTCGACATCTTTAAATGCCTTGGCAACCAGCTTCCCCAAGACCCCAACAAGAGCATTCCTTATCTTGTAAGAGTCTCCACCAAAATGAGGGACCAGGACTCCAATGTTGGTAGAAATCAACTTCGGCATCCGATCGGCAAGTTCCACCATAAAACGACCAACATTTTCTGCCCCAGCTGTGTCCTTCACGTAGTCTTTTGGATTAGTCCTGCCTATTTCTCTAATGAGAGAACTAGCCAGGCTCCCATCAGCATACTTTTTCTCAGCATCAGCGACCGCATCAGCAATGTGGGTAACAACAAAATCGTATTTGTGAACTAGGTGCATGATTGAAGCACATGATTGTGCCAAGTACTGGTATTTAGTAGCACAAGCCCCAATTATACGACAGAGAGCACCTTTCGTCTCAAAGTCTTTCAAAATTGCGGCATTCTCAAACAAAGAAAAAGAATTTCTACAAGAAATTAAAACATAATTTCAGTTTAAATTTAACAAAAGAAAAGGGTAAATTATACTTGATTGACTATTTAGCCAACCTACTTTGCAATGAAAGAAACATAATTTTCATCAAGACTCGATGAACCAAAGAGCAAAGCGAGGTTGATCTCTAATGAATTTGCTATCAAGTTGAGTATACGGCCCCTCTGTGGTTCCCAGTTCCACGAGTTTACAAGAAGTTTCTTTCTGGAACTTGCAGTCACCTAAGCGATAACCCCAAAAAAAAAAGGATTCAATAAATTGATAGTAAAATAGTGGCAAGATAAGACTTAAAATGGCTGCACATAGCAGACAAAGACTGAAGAGAGATATAAAGTTAGAAATGATTAACAGATATAGAGGTATGGATAGGCAGATTGCTAGGAGGGGAAGAACTTACCTTTGAACTGTTAGTGGAACTAACTTTTGACTCCTCAGCAAGAATGACACTAACCAAGAAGAACGTGTATATTTTAAAAGCATTACGATGCGACCCAACTCGATCAAGAATTGGAGAATCACCATCATGATCTTGTGAAAGCCGCGATATTGAATCGACATTGGGGAGAAGAACACTAAGATTGGATCGAAGACTCTCTACAAGGTTGAATTTACAAGATGGGGGCAGAACCGAGTAACCCCTGATCAATGAGTATACGCGGTCAAACACATCTTGCTCTTCTATACAAAGGAGCTCCTTATCTGACAGGTCGAATGACACACCTGTCGAAAACAGAAATGATAATTAGGTAGTTTTAACCACTTGCGGAACAATCCATTTCTACTCTATATTGAGAAAATCGGTCGCTAAACTACAAGTTCTAATTTTCCCGGAAACCTGGCATATGGAAAAATCTAGTAGAATACCTAACACTTCGAAGCAAAAATAAAATAAAAATTAAAAAAAAAATGGGAAACTTCATGCAAAAAAACAAAACAAAACAAAAAAACAATGGGAAACTACAGGAAATTCAATCTCACCAACCCTGATCGTAATTGATCCATATTTAACTCATTTTCATGCAGCAAATCTATTTTTCCCTCTAAACTTCGTTTTTTTCCCCCTCATTTTTCTCACAAACAAATGAAAACTAGGGTTTCGTTAGGTTTTGTCATCCAAAATTAAGCATTTAAATTCAATTCTAGAGTTCCGCTTTTCATTCTGTAAATTATATCAAGTAACGGAGAAAAACAGTACAAATTCTTCCAAAGTTTTCCTGCATTTTCTAGGTAACCAAACACGAGATTGGAATGGAAAATCCTTCGGGTTAATGTAATTCGGAGAGAGAGAGAGAAGAGCGACCTTTGACGAACTCTTCGAGTTGAGACGGACGAAAGGAAGCAATGTCGATGGGTTTCTGAGCGCAGAGGCGGTTGTCTTCGTGGTCTTGTTCCAAATCTGGAAGCGCTCTGGGGAAGACGAAGTGAGGAGCCATTAGAGTTAAGAGAGAGGTTCTCTTCTCTTCTCTTCTGCGCGCTCTCTCTCTCTCTCTCTCTCTCTAGCTTTTTCGGTTTTCAGGTAGATTTGTTTCTGATTTCAAATTGGGACTCGAAAATGTTTTCTAGGAGCGGGAACATTTGCGTAAAATATATGGGCCGGGTCCCGCCAGGCCCATCAGGCCCACGGACGCGACGGCTTTTCTCCCTCCTTTAAAAAAATAATAATTATAATCAAACCATTCAGGAATTAAGAGAATCATTTATATTATAATAATAGACAAAGATGAGATATCTTCAATCAGATAAGTTCATCCTTTATTCTCAAATTATGTGTAGCTTTATTAGCTTCACAGAATTTATATTTAATATAACAATAGAAAAAAATAAATAAATAAATAAACTAAACAAATCTAAAAGCAGGTCATTCTCTGATAAATTAAGCTATTATTATTAAGACTTTGTATTACTGTGAATATGTTTGATTCTAAAAATTAGAGATTTATACCAATATTTGTGGTCCATAATGGAAATACTTTTGGTACTTTTGCTTCTGTATTCTTTGGAGATATTATGTCATCCACCTCTTTTGATAGAGCTGACATCATTTTGCCTTTTTTGATATTCTTCTCTTTTTAAGGCCATCTCTAACCGATTGCCATTATGCAATTTTTGCCAAAAATGTAGTAAGAAACTCTCTCCAACCGATCGGCATTCCCAGCGGCAAAATGCTGGGATGCTACAGTGTCGCACTATTAATGGCGCGACACTGTAGCAATACGCTATTTTTTTTTTTTTTTTGTTTCTTTGTTTTTGGATTCCCAAAAATGCCCTCATATCAAATGTCTAATTCCACATATATCCTTGGCAGATTTATTATATTTAAAATGTGTTAATTATTGTAAATGATTTTATATTAAATGTTTTAGTTAATTTAAATAAAAATTAATTAATTTAATATTTTAAATTTGATAATAAA
>JXTC01000938.1:3064-15195 GCA_002914845.1 Trema orientale | reverse complement strand
ACTTAAATCTAAATTGTAGGATGGATTTTATCCAAATCTAGACCGTTGGATTAGGATTTTTAAAATTTCTATCTTATCTTCACTATTTTCAATATCTGAAGATAAGATATCTCTGATTTAAATCTAAACCTTATGATGGATTTCATCCAAATCTAAACCGTAGGATTAGGATTTTGAAAATTTCTACCTTATCTGAACTTTTTCTATAAATTTTGAAGAAAGCCACACAATCTATTCACACAAATTTCTTCAATTATCAGTATCCTATCTACTCTTCACTTTTCAAATATCATGGTCTTCAACAATGCATAAAAACCCGAAATCCATCAACGTTTTTTACAACACACTAAGTTAAATACCCTTAAATTCAAGTGTATATCATCTTTGAAAATGAATTTTATTCCTGGAGGTCCATCTTATTACTCACCTTCTGCTTCATCATTTTCCGATGGTGAAAATGAAGATGACAAGTAACTTATGTATGATCTTGAAGCGGTTGAGAGAGGGCAAGAAGTAGTTTCTCGCTGGATTAGCAATAACAACAATCACATCAAAAATTTTCTGAACCAACAAATCAACAAGTTACTCATGGAGGCTCGATTCCTAGTCATATAGTGGTCAACCGCGATCGGAAAGTTGCTGATCAAAATCTCTTCAACGACTATTTTGCAGAGAACCCAAGATTTAATGAATCGATATTTCGTAGGTGATTCAGGATGAGTCGAAGTTTATTCCTTCGCATAATGAATGCTGTACAAGGTCATGACAACTATTTCTTACAGAGAAGGGATGGGGTTGGAAGACTCGGATTGTCAGGTTTGCAAAAAATTACAGTTGTCTTCCGCATGTTGGCGTATGGTGTACCAGCTAATGCTACTGATGAGTACATTAAAATCGGAGAGTCTACAGTAATTGAAAGTATGAAGAGATTTTGTCGTGCTGTGGTAGAAATATTTGCAGAGTGATATCTATGATCGCCGACCGCTAGCGATGTGGCCAGGTTACTTCATATTGGTAAAAGTCGTGGTTTTCCAGGAATGTTAGGGAGTCTAGATTGTATGTACTGGAAGTAAAAGAATTGTCCAACAGCTTGGGCAGGACAGTACGCAGGTCGTAGTGGATCTCCAACTATTATTCTGGAGGCTGTAGCGGATTATGATCTTTGGATATGGCATGTATATTTTGGTTCGCCAGGTTCTAACAATGACATTAACGTGTTGGAGGCATCAAATCTTTTTGCCAACCTCGCTAAAGGTATTGCTCCTCCAGCTCACTATGTTATTAAAGAAAAAGAGTACAACATGGGATATTATTTAGCTGATGGTATATATCCAAAGTGGGCTACTCTTGTACAAACTATTCATGATTCGCGTGGTCCAAAAAAGAAACTTTTTGCAATGAAGCAAGAAGTATGTCGAAAAGATATAGAACGTGCTTTTGGAGTTCTCCAGTCATGATTTGCAATTGTCGCAGGACCAGCACGTTTTTGGAAAAAAATATATATTACATGATATAATGACTGCGTGCATAATTATGCACAATATGATAATCAAAGATGAACGTGATATCGATGCACCAATTCAGGATTTTAGGGAAGTGCCAAGTCTAGAAGTTAAAATGGTGATAGATGAAAATACTCGCTTTCAATAATTTCTTTCGCAACACAGACAGATCAAAGATAAGGAGGCTCATATTGCACTTAGAAATGCATTAATTGATCATTTGTGGGATGAATATAGTAATTCAGAGGTTTAAATGTTGATCAATATGTTATATGATTTTCTATTATAGCTTTTATATTTCATGTAATTTTTAGAAGTTTCTTAAGTATAATGTGTTCATGTATAATGAATAAAATATTTATTCATAATTAAAATGTAAGGTAAAATTTTGTAATTTATGTTATATTATTATCTATGTAATTTTGTAATTAATATAATTTATTAATATATCATTAAACTAATATGATTTATAAGAGCATATTAGCCAAGTAATTGATTAAATAAAATATCCATAGAAAGTTAAGGATTAAAAAGAAGATTTGAGTAAAAGTTAGAGAGAATATTCTTTTTTGTTGTAGAAAATATTCTTTTTGAGATAGAGAATATTTTTTTTGGTGTAGTATTTGGAGTAATAGGTTGGAGATGAAAAAAAAATATAGAATAAAGTTGCTGTATTTTAGAGTTTTGGTTGCTACAAAATAGAGTTACTGGTTGGAGATGGCCTAAGAAACAAAGAAAATGATTTCATTATCTCAAATAGCAAAGTTTAGTGCATCATTTTTCAACAACAATTAAATCTTTGAAGAGGCCGTAGTATATCTTTACATTTTTAGTTGTTCAGTTAGTGTGTCTCTTACATTATATTGAAGTAACTATTAAGTGTTCTATGTTCGGTGTTCCAAATTTTGATTGTTTAGAAGAGAACATGATGAAAAGAACTTTCGCATATAAAAGATATCATGGTCTATTTTCCTAATAATAAATATTTTATGCATGCAAAGTTTAAAGTACAATGATGTATATGTTGTCCTTTATAATCAATCAGTCATTCAAGGACCACCATTATTGTCCTGTTTTCTACATTTTTCTTTGCTGAATTGGTGAAGACTTTCAACTTCCAACTTCTAACTTCTGAAAAGAGGTTTTAAAAGGTTGAATTATCAGTCGGTGGGATTAATATCGTAACCTTATAGTTGTTCTTTTTTTTTCTTTTTAATTTATTTTAGAAGTGGGAATTTGAACTCAGGACCTTCCACATTAGAAGGAAGTGTGGTTACCACTAGACTAAGTCTACACCCCGTGACCTTATAGTTTTAAAGTAAAAGACGAATATAAGTTAGACTGCATATGATAGATAATTCTCCCAAAACATGAATTTTGTTATGGATTTCTAATACTTTTACCTATAAAAATCAAAAGAATTACAAAAATACAGGAGTCACTTTTTTTGTTTCAATTTCTTTATGGTTTTTATTAGAAAAATATCACGTTTCAAAAAGTTTTTAGAAAAATATCATTTTTAAAATAGTTACTAATTAACAGTTTATTATTTATAAATATCTTTAGTTACTAGTTACCAGTAATCGAAAAACAGTTATCAGTTACTAATTACTATTTTAAAAAATGGTATTTTCTAAATTTTTTTTAAAAATTGTATTTTTCTAATAAAAGCCATACTAAATCTGAAAAACCGCAGTCCATCGTATTTGTTTTTACATTCCGTACAAGGCCTAATTTTTACTTTTATTATTCTATTTATTTAAAATGGGCTCAAATTCGATCATTTTGCTATAAGACTCATTTATTTATTCATTTATTTGAGAGAGAGGATCCCAAATAAGAACGGATTTAGAAAACCGAAGGTATTAAAGTGGTGCTTACAAGTGTTTACAAATATTTAACAAAATTTCAAACTTAATCCGAAAATATATTAATAAAGAATTTTTCACTTTCTTAACACATTTGTAATTTTTCATCAATATGTCACGGTCAAAAGCATGCAATTTTCTTTTTGAGGTATCAAAGCTGATGCAATCGTGAACTTGCGGATTTAAGTGAAAAAATAAATAAATAAATAAAGAAGAATTTACACTTAAGGATCTACTAACTCTCGTGATGAAAAAAGGATTCACCCATAAATATTTTCAAAACTAACCAATATTGTTATATCATACACATAAAATTATTTGGATATCTTGTTCGTAAATACTAAAATATATTATATTTTTAACAAACTTCAAACTGCTTCTTCCACTACTGCTAGTTTCGACTCCGATCCCAGTGGCGCCTCTTCTCAACTAGGGTCGAAAAATTTCAACCACGATCAAACTTACTATGCTGCCCCTCTTGGTTGTACTGATTAATTTTCGACCGGTGGCCACAAAATTTCGAACTATGGTTCGACTATAGTCGAACAATTTGATTAGGGTCGAGTCACCAGTCAAAATTTTTCGACCGACATTCGACTAAGGTCGAACAATCTTGACCGTGGTCGAATATGGCCAGCCGCCTTCTCAGCACTGCCTCTCTTGGTCGAAAATTTTCAACTGAGTCGAGTCAGGGGTAATTTTAAAATTTAAAATTTTTTATTAAATGATGTAGCAATAAAAGTCATAGTTTTATAAATGGTTTAAAGGTTGTCCCTTTTTTCATCCCATATTTTAAAAGAATGTCAAAATTGATAATGCCCAAAAAAAAAGGAAAAGAAAAGAAAAACGTCTTTCATATTATAGTCAAAATAACTCAAAAGTTTTTGGTAGTTATCTCGAAAATTACATAAAGATTTTGGTGTATTAAAAGTACGAGAAACTCTCTTGTCTCGTTGATTTGTCATACTATCAAAATATTTCATATTTTAGTGAGTCCATATGTGGTTTTTTTTTTTTCCTATCAAAATATTCATATTTTAGTAGAGTTTATGTGTTTTTTTTTTCTTTAACCAAATGATGATTTTCATTTCATCAATAATAGTTATACAATCACAAACCTAATACAAAGATCATATTACAAATAATCTATACCATTAAACAATCAATTAAATTAAATTCTTACTAACAAGCAGGTAGGAATAGATTATACATAAAATATATATAAATAATGTATATATAAATCTACAAAGGGACATATTAGAACTCAACAAAAGATATTGCTCCAACTCGTTCAAGTCGACCTCTACCACCCGAGTCAGTTCTTTCAACTAATGCGAGAATGAATTCTTTGCGAAGAATGATCTTTAATAAAATAAAATCTTCCAAATTTAAATTTTGAGAGCTTCAGATCTAGAAAAATACTAACAAAATGCACACAAAAATAATAAAAACGATCTAGATCTAGTGACAGAGCTAGGATTTTCTAGCAGTAGGGGGCTATTCTTTTTTAGGCTAAATTGTAATAAACTTTAAATCAAAATTAATAAAAAAAATATTAGAATTATGCCCGATATTTTTTTATATAAAGGATATAGACAAATGAACAATATTACTCATAAAAAAATGGTTTAGATCACTTATGGTCCCCAATCTTTCTTCCGAGTATTAATTAGGTCCCCGACTTTTATTTTTGTAATTTTTAGATCCCCAACCTTATATATGCATATCACTTTAGCCCATTTTTCACTTTTCCGTCTTATTCAACTGTTATTTAACAGTTTTAGTATCACGTGGGTCCTCAACCTTTACACAATATATCACATGTGTTCCTGTTCTTTATTTTGTAGTCTTTAACTCCTCAAACTTTCATTTTTGTAACATTTAGATCTTTTTAAGTTAATTTTGAGTTAAAATCTAACTCTAATCAAATTAATAAATGAATAAAAACTATCAATGGAATGTTCAATACCAATAAGGAATTTTTCGAAAAAGATAATCTAAACAACAGTATTATTTTTAGTTAATTTTTATTACCAATAATATTGTACGACTTAATTGTGACTTTTTACTAATGGCAGTAAAGTTCATTTTATCCAATTATGTAAACTCATTAGCATTTTTTTTAGTTAAAACTCATAAATAATAAAAGAAAATGAAAAATATCTTAAATAACAAATGGGCATAAATTTATAGAAAATCATGGGTTTTAAACTTTTGATAATAATAATAATAATTAATAACACAAAAATTAGTATTTATGAATAGACATTGATTGAGTACATACATGGATATAATAAGAGAAAAAATGTACTACTTAATGATGATTTTTTGTTAATAATCATGAAATTCATTTTCTGTAATTTTATGAATTCACAGTCGTTTAAAAATAGTCTAAAAGCCTCTTAATTGATAAATGGATACTAAAGCACCTTAAAGTATGAGTTTTTATTAAGGGTTTTTAGCATGATTAGTCCCTGAATTTTTCGATGATTTGCAATGTATCCCCTGAATTTTTTTTTGGCAATCAGGACCCTGAATTTATAATTTTTGGCATGATTAGCCCCTGAATTTTTCGTAGATTTGCAATGTATCCCCTGAACTTTTTTTTGGCAATTAGGACCCTGAATTTAGGGTTTTTGGCATGATTAGTCCTTGAATTTTTCACTGATTTGTAATATATCCCCTGAGTTATATTCAAATTTTTAAACAATTAAAAAATAAATTGCAAATCAACGAAAAATTCAGGGGCTAATCATGCCAAAAACTCTAAATTCAGGGTCCTAATTGCCAAAAAAAAAGTTCAGGGGATACATTGCCAAAAATTCTAAATTCAGGGTCTTAATTGCCAAAAAAAAAGTTCAGGAGATACATTGCAAATCATCGAAAAATTCAGGGACTAATCATGCCAAAAACCCTTTTATTAATTTATTTTGTACAAATTTATTAGAGTTAGATTTTAACTCAAAAGGATTTAAGTATTACAAAAATAAAAATTTGGGGAGTCAAAACCTACAAAATAAAGAATAAGGATCTAAGTGATATATTGTGTAAAGACTGAGGACCCAAATAATATTAAAACTATTAAATAACAGCTGAATTAGATGAAAAAGTGAACATGAGATTAAAGTTATACAAATGTATAAAGTTGAGAATTTAAAAACTACAAAAAAAAAGGTTAGGGGCCTCATTAATACTCGGGAGAAAGGTTAGAGACCACATGTAATATAAACCCTAAAAAAATATATAATCATAAAAGAGATAGAAAGAGGAATGTTGCACCAAAATAAATAAATAAAATAATTCACTCGAGAAAATAACGATAACAATAGTATAATACTGGTAAAAAAATATAAAGCTATTCTAAGAGTTAATAATATAATAAGACATCTAATAAAAAGTAAAACAATAGAAGATAAAGATAATAAAAGACAGATTTTGTGGGGCTATTGATATTGAGATGGATACTAAGATAAAAATAATTTTTATTTTTTTTGGGCTAATAATGTTATTCATTTTAATTTATTGCGGGGGCTAATGAGGGTCTATGCATTAATTTAATACCAAATATATATATATATAACTTATAAAATGAATTAAAATATAAAGCCACCACTAAGCCTTACTTACTTCTGTCATTGTCTAGATCTATTATCTAATTACCTTCGTATATGTGGAAGGACTTATTAAAATAAAAAAATAAAAAAAAAATTCATACTAAAGAGAAATCCAAAAGATCTCTTCCTCCAACGAGTTAAAATTCCATTGAGAGTAAGGATTTCAATGAAGACAAAAATTCTCTGATATATATATATAGTGAAGTCTATATTTTAAACACTAAGATATAAAAGTATGAAAGATTGCTATTAATTATCCTAGGTAAACACACAAAAATCTCAACAATTGCTTTTTTTTTCCTTCTTCTTCTTTTGAAGTAATCAATAATTGGTCTTTTTTATTTTACTTGGAAAAATAAATTAAACGACAAGATACAAAATTAAATTATACTTATGATGCGTCATTTTTGTCTTTCCACATGGTTAGCAATTTTATATATAATGCATGCATTATACATATATGTACCTATATTTGAAGTATACAGTTGAATTAGTACTGGTATCTTTCATCCGTATAAAATCATTCTCACCCTTTTTTTTTTCTTTATTTAAAATTTTGGTTCTTCTTTCAAATCAAGATAATTTTTATCCCAACAGATTTTGTTGTTATTATTTTGTCACACAATATTGATTTTGCTTAGGATTATTGAAATTTTAATAAAATTATCCATAAATAGTATTCAAACTTTATGAAAAATCACATTAACGTATAGGAAAAATGTAATATTTATATAGAAAATTACACTTTTTCTTAGCATATTTTTAGACATCTATTTTTAAAATTAATCATATTATACATTGTATATATAAATTTACGAATTTTCATTGTACCTATATTTTTGCACCGAATTTTTAAAAGTATTTTTCATAACAAGTCCGAATTATACATGTTCGTATTATTAGCTGTTTGACTCTTGTCTCGTATTTTGTTAACTATGTCTCTCCACCCATATAAAAGAAAGGATTTTTAGCATGATTGACCCCTATATTTTTTGTTTCTGGTAAAATGGTCCCTGAGTTATTATTTTTAGCAATTAAGCCCATGAGTTTTAAAAATTTTGGTAATTAAGTCCTTTTTGTGAGTAATTATTAAAATATTGAATGGAATTAAGCATTTTCAAGTCACATGCAAAGTTTTTGAATATCAAAATCAAGTTTTACTGACATTAATTGGAATTAGAAGGAAAATAACTAAAAATTAACAACATTTAACAATATAATATAAAAAATTTAAAAAATAGAAATTCTCAAATTTAAAATTTCTCTTAAAATTTCTTTCTAATCCCTTCCAAGCTAATTAATATTAGTGAAATACATTGGTATTTCACTTAAACATATTTAATTTCATGAAAAATTTAACATCAACAAGCAAAAAACACTTAATTATCAAAATTTTTAAAATTTAAGGACTTAATTGCTAAAAAAATAACTTAAGGATCATTTTGCGAATCTGTGAATAACATAGGGACTAAACATCTCAAAAACCCTAAAAGAAATTCCAAACCACGATATTTGATTATATGTCAACCAAGGAGATTGACATTAACATTTCGTTCTACAATTTAGCGAAAAAAAAAAAGAAAAAAACTTGGTATTTAATGTGGACAACCAAAATATTATACCAAAGAAAATGATTATTGCGAAAAAAAAAAAAGGACAATCATGCAAAATGGTGTTGAAATAGACCTGTTAATACTAACTAGAGTTGGCAAAACCTAAAAAAATTCACATAATCGAAATTCTAAGTTTCGAAATTCACATAATCGAAATTCTAAGTTAAGTATACTCCTTATTGGCTTATTCCTTAAGCAAAAACACCTAATTATTCTCCAATTCTTAGAGTTTCTCAAAGATCTAGAGGCTTGTCCAAGCCTTTTATATTTATATTTCTTGATTTTATTTTTTTTAATATCAACCCATTTGAGTTTGGACCATTTTGGTGTCCGTACCTTGCTCATCCAGATTGGTTCGGCCATTCAAGAGCTGGGATTCCGAATCCAGGTAAAATACCAGTAACCGATTTATGAATCTTCCTCAATTTGAGTTTCATTCTGGGTACTTTTGTATAATGTTCATTGATGATGAATCTTGGTCCAAGTTTCCCTGTAACATTATTACTACTACTATTATTTTTTGCATTTTTATATTATCTAATGAATGTGAATGGCCTTTCGCACTTATTGTTTGTTATTCCCCTTCTTTCCTTTTTCAGTCATTTCTTTTACTTTGATTATGAATTAATGAATTAGCAAACGCGGCCCTCCAGTAACTAGGATAAATTTAAAAACTGAAAAATAAAATTGAAGGAAAAAAAAAAAATTCAATAATCATGTGCTTCTCTTACGTTGTCCCATTGAGACTGTGACCCCATTGACCAATGATGTAGAGTTTTCAGGCAAAATGACAAAATGAGAAATTTTCATTTTGCAAAAGTGACAATCCGATTTTTCACATTGATTTCGTGGTGGTCGTTCAGTGTGAAAAGAAGGTTGTTCAAGGTCATTTTGCAACATAAAAATTTTGGGCATGACTTTTTGTTTCTCTTAAAGCTATTTTGCCCAGTTCCCTCTATCATGTATTCACTGCCCTTGGATTGAACTCTACTCGTAGTTCACAAAATATTTTTTTGTTTAGGACTGAAACATTAGGGATTTTATCATTCTTTTAAGTGCAATTTTCATAAACTTCAACTAATTTTGATTGAAGGCTGTTATGGAGGGGATGCTATGTTGTATGCCCCTATTTCGGAAGGCGTTTATGGGGAGGAGATGTAGCGATCTGCCGGAAGACGTGTTGGAGGAAATATTTTCATGGTTGCCTCCTGAGTCTTTGGTACGTTTCAAATGCGTCAGTAAATCCTGGTATGCCCTTATCAATTTTCTCATAAAGAACCTGGAATTTGTGAACAAGCACCTTCGCAATATCGACAAAAAGATCTTTTCCTCTACATACTCAGTTTTCAGTTGCCTTACTGACTTAAGCCATTGCCGGAACATAAGTTTACTTCACCGTGATATGTTCAAATCGCTTACAGTATTCCATGAACATGATTATAACAAGAGTCATCACCTAAATTATGTTAGTGAAGATTTCCGTTTACCAACTCCTGTGTGTAACCTTTATCTTTATGCTGCATTGAGTAGTCATTGTAATGGGATCATTTGCCTAGCATCTGGTTCAACATTAGTTTTGTGCAATCCAGCCACAAAGGAAGTGAGGGTTCTTCCAAGACCATGCCTCTCTTTTGATGACTTATGGGTGCAACAAGTGGTATTTGGCTACGATTCAAGAGCTAATGATTATAAAATTGTTAGATTAGTACGTAAGAGGTTTATTCGTGATCAGATGGAGTACTACCTTAAAAGCAGAGCTGAGATGTATAGTATGGGAATTGATTCTTGGAGAGAGATTAATGGAATTCCTGTTGAAATTGATTCTTTTGCGGATATTGGCAAGGAAGTTTTCTGCAATGGAGTTTTTTATTGGCCAGTACGTGCTCGAAATGAATTTATTTTTTCTTTTGATTTGTTTGATGAGGAATTTAATATCATATCATTGCCAAATAATCCTCTTGTGAGTCAAAGAGATCATGTTACTAAACTAGCAGTTTGGAATGAGTCTCTTGCTTTGTTTCTTTATCCTGCTGAAAGTGAGGTTCCAAAATCCATAGAAGTATGGGTGATGGATGACTGCTCTGATCATGATTCTAAAGGTTCTTGTTCTTGGATCAATAAATTTGTCATTGAACCTCTAGTGGGCGGCTTTGCAACTCCATTGACTTTCTTGAAGAATTATAAACTCCTCATGCAAGCAACTGATGGAGGGTTAATCTTGTACGACCTTCGCAGCCAAATGCTCCATAAACTTACCATTGTTCAAGCGGTGAGCAGTATTCCAGTTTGGGAATTTTCGTATGTGAAGAGTTTGGTTTCAGTCCAGGGTGGGAGCCGATCGATCTCGTTCATGAAGTGATATAGGAATTGAATTTATGTAACATGTACTAGTTTATCTAATATATTGAACACCATTGTGGAGTCGCTTGTCATGGAGTAAACCACATTAAGGATCTGTGGAGATTAATATTGATGCATTAATAGGGTATTAACAGTTTATAATTTGGTTTAGCTCTGGTTCAATCAGAGCTAATTCCCATGACTACCTTAGCTTTGGCTGAAGGCGTCACTTAATCAGCTTGTGGATGGCAAAATGTGTTTCCGGAAGGGGATCCTCTAGTCATTATTTGTACTTTAGTAGGAAACTAATTTACTGTGTGCTGGAACGTGTTGCTTGAGACCCATGTTCTTATTTTTAATGCTGTTAGTTTATTCATTTATTTATTGTTTTAATGAAGGTGGTTTCTCACTTTGAGTTGCATCTATGTTTCTGTTTTGATAGTTAATTAAAGGTGTGTTCTGATTATTCATATATTATCAATTCAGAGATTTTTTTTTAGTTAGTTAAAAAAAAATTAGAAGAGATACACATGAAAGAACTAAAAATTAAACCAAGACATTTTTGAATTTGACTAGTTATACATATTTACCGTAGTGTCTTTCGTTCATAGTATGTCTGGTTGAAAAACAGAAGCACCACACAATTGGACCAAATATGCCAGCTCTTTGAATTTCTTCTTTCTTTCCTTTTTATGGTTCTTCTTCAGGCATTCTTACCATCTGTGGCCTTAAATTGTTGTAAATATTAAGCAAGTGTCATATGCACAATATTTCAACATTTGGTTTTTTGAAGAGAACGTGATGAAAGAACTCTCACATATTAAAAGGTATCATTGTCTAATTTTGCTTTAACAAATCTTTTTATGCATGCAATTGCAAAGTCGATATTACAAGGATGTTATTGTATCTTATCCTATAGAATCTATTAGTCATTGAAGGACCATACATTGCTTTCCTCTTTTCTACATGTTTTCTTTGCTAAACTCGTGAAAGCTTTCAACTTCCCAACTTCTTGTTAGGGTTTATGCCCTAAAAGCATGTATATTTTCGATATTTGTTGAATTAATAAAATGATATTTTTTTATTTGAATTTGTGCATAATTTGTATGTCTTTAAATAACAGAAAATCTTTAGTTTATTTATGTGACCACAAATTTAGTATATAAGTGTTATATACATGAGAATTAAATTTAT